>MU217112.1:85519-98754 GCA_018584345.1 Thuja plicata | reverse complement strand
GATAAATAGATTAGATTACTGATTCGAGGTGAGGACAGGAGACTTTGAGCTCATTGTATCACCTCATCTTTAGATAAATCAACCGCTGCCTCGTTTGATTGTTCTTACGTCAATCATCGAGTCACCGACATTACTGTTGCAAGGCGAACTGTATGTGCTACAGTCCAATTCTACTTGAAGCCACCTGCGGTAAGAAGGGAGCCTCCCCTATTGCTGAGAGGAGAGAGAAATCTCACATACTACTGCCTAAAATACACATTTTTCAAGTTGTAGTTTTAGTGACTTGCAAAATATTTAGCCAACAAGATGGATCTCTTTGCATGGACCAGTGGAACGAGTTCTAACAGAATATCAATCCTTGATCAGACTAGTATATGAGAAACTCCTCAAAGTAGAAAAATCTCCTGATCTGTTACATAAGCTAAGTGATATAGAAACTCTGTTAACTTTAGCCAGTCTTCTCTCCATGCTGGATTTAATGAAAAAACTTTTTAAGAAAGCCCAAGGAAAAACTATGTATATCCATGAGTATAGTAGTTTATGTAGAATGACATGCATTTCCCTAAATGCTCTATATTTAGATATCACAATACTTCAAAGCCCAATTTTTTCAGGTGGCAGATAATTACAGATTTGAATCATGCTGAGAATTTTTTACAATTCAATGAAAAAAATGATTTATGTGTGTTTGTGAAAGGATATGAAATACTAATGCACCAATCTAAATGGGAAAGTGAAGAAAACTACTTCCAATTAAAAAAGCAAATTTTAACAGGATTGTTAAATCTGTTAGTCTTAATTCGAAGTCGATTTCCTACCAACTTTCAATTGAGATTCATGAAAGATTCTCTTGAGAATAAATTTTGGAAGCCATGGGCTATGTTTCCTCATTTTTGGAAACAACTTCGGAGATACACAAACTGATGCACAAATCTTTCATGAACAAATTGATGAAATGATGAAAGAGTTTTCAAAACATGCATATTGCAATGAATAACCAATTGAAGGAATTTTAGATTTAGCTAATCTTAAAAAATAATGTAGACAATTTGCATCATGTATGAAATTGCAGTTGAAAAACTTGGAATATCCATTTGAACCTGGTGCAATAACCAGCCTTTGGAAAATGATAGAACAGAGTGAAGTAATGCGTGATTCAATATCAAAATATTTCAAACTTGCTGATTTATGTTAAACAATGATATTGGGGTCAATGGAAGATGAAAGAGTTTTTAGTGTATTGGGGTTTTTAAAATCAAAGATCATAAACAAACTAGAAAAAAAAATTGAAACTTGCTTAAGGTTGTTTGTAACTCAGTACAATGTTAAATATTTTCCTTATGATAGGGCATTGGAAATTTGGAATTCTATGCATAAAAGATGAGTACTTTGCAACACTTCAAAACCTGGTGGTGCTACTGTTGGTTATGAGACAAACGATGGATCTCAGTCCCAGACTCAGAATGAAGTTGAAGAATATTTTGATTTTGAATACTCAAGTTAGAATGAAGATGAACCTATTACTACTATTCAATTTTAGGAGTTGGATTCCATGTGGGATATAGAAGTGTTCGACCGCTCACTAAGTCAGTGAAGTGTTCATTTAGCATTCAGTTAATAGGTATTTATTGTATACTTCATAAATTTTATATAGATACATGATACTTCATATACTATACTTCTTGAATTTTGACTCATATTACATTTACAATTTCAAAAACTATTGTTCATGATTTTTGTAACTTGTTACTGTATTGATTCTTGAAATTTGAAGTATAATGAATTCCTGATTTCAAATAAATTGTCATACTCAATCAATGTATTATCAGTAGTGAGACAAGTTTCATAGTTAATTCTAAGGAAATAAATTTTCTCCTTGAGAGAAACCCTAAAATGATTGTACACAATCTACCTTATAGATAGATAGATAAATTGAATAATCCTCAACCATTCAATCTAAGCAAAAATCAAAATATGACAACAAAGACAACAATTAATCAAAAATCTAGAAACTGTTGATGGATTTGTATTTATATTCTTGTCAAAATAGCTATTACATTCAAAAGTACACTTCAAACCCTATTATAATTTGTTGGTCAAATACCAGAGTTTTACAATACTTTATAATTCAAAAAATGACGATCCTCTTCCTAGTAGTCTTGGAATCCTTTTATATCTCAGAATGCAACAAGCTTCAGTCTACTTGGGAGAATTATAATATCTTGAAACAACCTTACAACAACAAAAAATGACAACACCGATAACAACATTATGAAACCACAAAACCAATCAAAATTCATTGCTGCTTAAGGACATCTGCTACCCTTTCAACATAGCCTCCCACCTTCTTACCTCCTTGTCTATGGGCCAAATGAAATCCTTTTCTTGTTCTAACTTGGGGATGGCCTCTGTCTATCTGACATCTACAATCATCTTGGCCTTAGCAACCAACTTGGTCATATCCACTTCAACCTTGAACAAATTGTCAATCAAATCGTTGAAGTAACCAACATCAATATCCTTATCCAAGTGCTTATTTACATCATTTTTTTTCTAAATTACATCAAATTCCTCCTCCCATATAGACTATGTTTTCAATTGATTATTATTATCATAAATATTAGGAATCAGTGCATTGCATTGTTTTCCAAATTACTGCAATTTGTTGCTAATCAATCCATCCTTCCCATTGAAAAAAGCATAAGAAATATTCATCTCTTTTACCATCACGGTATTTTCTAAAATTTTGGGATGAAAATCATCACTATACAACATTGTTTTATTTAACTTATCCATTACCCTTGTCCTACTTGACCTTATATTGAACAGAGGCTCAAGGAAAGTCATGGCTTCAGAAGCAATTTTGCATGGATCTTGGAGTGACTCATGCATTACATGCACGAATGAAGTCTTTTGTTTCAAAACATCCACTCAATATTTTAAGAATGCAAGGACTATATGAATAACATTATCACCTTGTACTCCCAATTCCAAAGATCTCTTTGCTTGGCCTTCGCCTTCTTCTATGTCACCCTGAGTCTCTTTAGATGCATCTACTTTGGTTTCTATGGCTACCTGTGGGGTTTCACTTACCTATTTTTTCTTTAATTTTTCCACTTGTTCTTCTAGTGCATTATTTTGTATCATAATCTCTTCATAATTTTTAGCCAAAGCAATCATTTGATTGAACTTTTATTCATACCTTTTGGACATGCCCTCTATTTTTTCCAAGTTCATAAATGAAACTTGGGTCATTAAGTGGGCAATCTCTATATCACTTGTGTTCTACAAGCTCCATATCACTCTATCTTCCTTCTTTTCTTCCCTTATATTTAACACCAAGGGATTTTGCGTGGAAGGAGCCAGGGACCAAATAGCCAAAGTCTTCAATTTGGGATCAAAGCCTGATCCTCTTAACACATCATTTATTACAAATTTTTATTTGAACATGGTGTTTTCCTATTTTTTGATTTGATTAATAATGAATTTAGATTGAAAATCCCAATCAGGCATTAATAACACCCCACTATTCTATACCAGGAGCCTGACATGTTCAACAGTGATTAATTCACTTTCATGGTCATATTCTTGAAGTGTCTTCACAATCTTTTATTTTTCTCTTCTCCTCCTTCCCCTACTATTAGATTCTGCCTTAATTCCCTATGTTTAAAATTTATCAAAAAAATATTGAACTCATTTGACTTGATGAATTCATCATCTTTCATAAATTCATTAGCCATCATTAATCTCTCATCCATTTCTGTATTCAGAGATACTTCACTCTCATCATGTCCCTCGTCTTGTGGAAATTCCTGCAATTGGGTTCTGATCTTCCTGAAAAACTTACCCTACTTTGTGACCACAGCCTTGGCCATATTTCTTCTTAATTTAACTACTTTATCCTCTATTTGTTGCCTCTTACTCAATGGCTCCCTAGCAGAAGTTGCCTCCTCTCCAATATCCTTATCTTCTTCCCCTAATTATAATAATCCTTTGGCATGTAAAGCCAGTGTTTCTTGGGATCCTTGGGGTTGTGCACCCTCAACATTGAATGTTGGCACTTGTGCCATCAAGGTTTCATAGGATTCTAGCACTTTTTCAATTCTCTGGAAGTCGGGAGTATTAGGGAAAAACCCAGAGAATGTAGTGTCTGATTCTTTCCATTCTGCTTCCACTCTCATAAGATCTTTCCACTTTCTCCTTCTTTCCTGGACCTCAAATCTATCCATTCTATTTCTTACAAAATCTTCATCATCCAAAATCTCATGATCCCTAATATTTTCCCAAGGAGTCATGTCTTTCAAGGCTATCTAGATGAACTTCTCTAGAACACAAAACTTTGAGATTGTGTTTGACAATCTGTATTGTTTCAAAAAACCACTAATCTTCTCAAAGGATTTCTTGCCTATAGAGAATTCATATGCCACCCATAATCTAGGGATGAATGTACCCTTCCTATGTCACTTTAAAAACTCCTTATCTACCCAAGTAATTTTCCAAATTAATTCTATCAAAGAAATTCTGAATGGGACAAACTTAGAAAGTATATGTGGGGGCTGATAGCATCCATAAACCCTAATGATAGTAAATTGGTCAAAGAAGAAAAAATCACCCCAATTTTGACTGACTGGCCAGTTATGAACAAAATTCCAAGGCATCAATAACCTCCTAACATTAATAGACAATCTTTCTCTAACAACTCCCAGCATACCCATTATTGGAGTAACAATCCAATTTTGAAAGAAAACAAAAGAGGAATGTGAGGATGAGCTATCCCATACCCGAGTCCATCTTTGTACTGGCATTTCAATCCCATACTCTAATTCATATAACTCTAATTCCTTATCTATGGATTCCTTGTTATAAAACAAAATTAGAAACATCAAATAGCAGTAATGTTTAAATGTAGGCACAAGAGCACCACTCTAAATTTCCACCAATGCATTATGTATGGCATCAACAACATAACCTACATAATCATAATTTGTGTTTACCTCTGGATGTTAAATTTCCATGGCCATCATTAGTAAATCAAAAAATACAGTTGAGTCTCCATTAAACCCAAAAACCTTGCTCAATCTATAAACCGTGCACCTTATGTAATTATGGAAAAAGGAGAGGTCAAATGGTGGTTGTATATTATCAGGAACTATAACCAACTTTCGGTCTACCCTAGGTATATACCTTGGTATTTCATGTTGTTTTATCAGCTTAGCACTAATCTCATAATCATCATTCATCTTTTCCAAATCAATTTATGTGCATATTGCACCATAAATCTTGAAAACCTCCCCAACACTTCTTCTGTCAATGGCTACTAGGGCTTCCTTATTTTTTTCCAAATTATCCTAGACACAAGAAAATAGCTCGTTGCCAGCACTTTTATTAAATCCACGTCAACATATACATTAGGGACAATCAGCTTATCCATGCTCAAATTCCATGGATTGCTCATATGAACTGACTTAACCCTTTTATTCCAAAAATAGTGGAACAAAGCATTATCGAGTAATTCAGAGTAACAACATTTCTGCATTGGCACCATCTATCCTTCCACTCCATCTAATTTGGATTGTTGGCACTAGAAGTTCCTAGTAATAAATCTGCAAATTCATCAGGATATTTCTTCACCACAACTCCCTTTTTACCAAAATCCTTTGATGTCCCACTTGAAGTTTCTTGACTTATCTTAAATTTCACAGAATTGATCCCTCACCATGCTAATGGATACTGGATAGCCTGCAAAGTGCAAATTGAGCTCAGAATACAAGTCTCTGCTAAAAAATGCTCAGAATCTCTCAAAAGCTTAAAACAATTGTACACAATCTAAGCATAATCATGCAAATTTATAACCGATCACATCCAGCCATTGTCAGGTTCACCATAGCTCTCTCACACTTGTCTAATACTATTGTTTGGTGAATACAACTAATATTGCCATTAATTCCAACTTGAGTGCAGTGGCTGGAGCCAAGTATGCACTTTTCTTTCTAAGCCATTTTAAATTTCATGAAACTTGTCTACGTGGAAACCTGTCGCACACTCGCAACACAATCCATGAACCTTTTGTTTACCTCATGAGTTAGTGACAATGCCTTTCCTTTCTCTTTAGTCATGCACTCTCAACACCTTTACTTAAAATTGTGATCATCTTGTGAGTAAGCGATAACCATCCATCTCACTTACATATTTAGTCACACACTCGCAACACTTTCTTAAAAATCCTTTATTCTCCATGGGTGAAGGACAGTCGTTGATATCATCTAAAATTTATATTAGTCACATACTCACGGCATAAGATTTAACTTGACCTTAACTTTCATGCGTGAGCAAAAACTGCAAGACAAACCATAAACTTAACTGTTGCACACTCGCGAACCACAAAGCTATAGGCTAGCTTACATAGTGAGTGAATGACAACATTATTTAAGCCATGAACTAAACCATGTCGCACACTCGCAGGCCAAATGAACTTAACCACCAACCATGCACGACTGAGTGACAACATAACTTTCCCTTTGCTCGCTTACTCATGCAATTAAGGAACCAAATGCAACCACACCCGCGAATACATGACACAACTAAAAATTCTTGGCTCGCTTACTTGCACTACTAACTGACAGCATGACTAAACAATCACGACTGCGTGATTAAACAAAAAGGTCAAACTCAACAAAGAATCAAGAGCTCAAAGATTCTATCATTCCTATGATCAATGTTTAACTTGGAAAATTATTTTTATTCACCAATATATATTTTTTGGTCTAGCAAATTGAATCAAATCGCCCAAAAAATAAATTTTATACTATTAATATTTTTTTTATTCACCAATATATATATTTGTAGTTTTGAAAAAAAAACACAGTTCACCCAAATTTTTCACACAGTTTCAAGGATCATGAATGATTTGCCAATTGAGATTATTATTTATTATTTGTAAACAAAAAATTTCACAAATAAAATTAATATTTTCCTAGGTAATTTTACACATTTTGCTAATTGTTTACACCTTTTATGAGGGGGGTTTCTTAAAGATTACTTTGATCAGCATAAATTTGACTTAGGTCAATTCTACAATTATAATTGTGATCTTTTTAACTTTTATATTGTAAAATTCAAATTTCTATCTCGCTGACCACTTTAAGAGTCATTGCAAGTTGATTTAGCACATACATATTTATTTGTGTGATTTCATGTTGTATTTTTAAGGTCATTCACTCATTCATTTGAAATCATTTAAGAGTTATCAATGACAAACCTATCATATTCTTATTGGGCAGTCTAATAGTTTGGGGAATAATAGAGTACTTTATCTTGGGTTTGTTTTGTTGTCCTCAAATAGTTTGTTTATAGGCACAAAATTAGTCTGCTAAGGGTTTTATTGAGATGAACATGAAAAGTTTTTAAAGGTGTTTATAGAGACTACCGACCCCTAATCATATTTAGACAATAGATATTAAGGCAAAATGAATTCCAACAAAGCATATTAAACAAAATCAATGTTTTTCTTTATGGGGTTAGATTCACACAACAAATCAAGTTTTTACTCATAGAAATTAGGTACACACTAGTGAAAGTGATGTGAGTAATAGAGTGATTTGTTAGAATATTGAAATATTCACTTAATCAACCGAAAAAAACCCAAATAATTAGAAATCTACTCTTCACACATATCACAACTTTTACCATAATTGATTATTGAGCTAATTAGTGTATTTAATTTAACTTTGTGCATTAATTGAAAAGATTTACTAACTATTTTAGATACAAGTTGTTTAATTGTCTTACAAATATATTTAGGCTAATTAGATAATTAAAATAATCAAATAAACAACCAACCTAGATAAACGAGCTAGAACTATAAATATTTATCTAAAATATATGTGAAAGTTAAATGGATTTAAATGGATACAGAGCTAGATTTTGAAGGTGGGAAAATGATGCTCAAGAGGCTAGAAATAAATTCTACAATGTCCCCCTTAGATGACTTTCTCAAAACTTCAAAATGATTGAACTATACTCTAGTTCAGTTATGCATGTGTGGAACTAATTTCTCTGAAGTCAAATACAAGTGAAATTCATTCACCTAAAATTTGATAAGGACTAGTGGTGTTTACAAACACTATTGGAGAAGTTGTTGAATATGTTCTTCTTAGTTGGATTTCTTGTTGAATTGATTTAATAACTTTATTGAGGACGACAAGCAAGTGTGCAATGGACCTAGAATGATATATGTTATTTAATGCACTAATAATACCACTATGATGGGTCATAAAAGTTGTGATTATTTTTTGATAACCTTCCTAGATGATTTAAAATGAATAATTAAACATGTTTAAATACAACAACATAACACATAAATAAAGACCAACATCTATGAGGTTGGCTTGGAACTAGTAAGAGAAAGTTAGATCTATTTAACATTTGAAATTTGTAAGTTTGATATTTAGATTTATGATTACTAAAATGAACTCAATTAAATTTGAATACACATATTTAGTGATGGATGGGGGAATGCATAGATCAAGCTCAATATTTGGTGATGGGCAATCCATGTGGTGATCTCATAAGAAAAATTCAAGCAACAATATGCTAACTCGTTATTCAATAAGGGCTAGTCTAATAAATTCAGGGCCAAAACATAAGGGAAAACTTGGGCTTATAGTTTTTACCATTATTTTTACCTCCTTTCATAGATGCATGTACAAGAAAAACAAATAATCAACACACAAAAATAAAATATTTTGTAGTACTTAAAAAGGATATAACTTTGGATATCTAGGGAGGCCAGTAAATTTTGTTACCATGGTGAATGAAAGAGATCGTCTGCAATGGGAATACAGGTATGGAAACAATGGTTCTTATGATATGAGGGATTGATGGAAATATCAACAAGTGTCTTGAGGCATCAACAAACATGGAGGTAGGGGAAATTTTTTTGATAGAACAGTTTCAGGATAGTCATTGGGTCACTCCCTTCGCCAAGGACAATTGCATAGAAAAATAGAGACAAGGGTTGGATCAGAGGGCATATTCAAAACTTGGGTGCTTTTAAATGGTCATATTTTGGATCACAGCATAAGGGTAATGTTGATGTGATTTTTGTTCCACTAAAACATGCATAATCAAATACCCAATATTTCAAGATGAAACATCAATTAATCAATCCTCTCTTGATATAAGGTCATCTTTCATGCTAAGCTTGCAACATAAGATCATGAAATAACTTCAAGGTTCCTTCTATTGGGAATACTTGCTCAGTGAAATAATGTGATTTTCTGGTAATCACTTAGGGGGACTTACACTATTCATTCGATGGATATCAACTCTTGCACCTCTAAAGATTTAGCTTCACAATGTGCAATGAAAATATACTTGGTTTTCCAACTTTCCACTTCAACTTCAACTTAAAATTAGCTTCTACTGCTACTTCTACCTCTAACTATGAATGCAAGAAATCATGGATGGCTTGGACTCTACCAAGTGGAATCTTTTCAGCAACCTCAACTTCACCTAGTGCAAGATTCTAAGGATCTTAAATGGTTTCCATATCAACACCTTCTCCCTAATCCAACTTGGAAATCCAATGCCAATTGAACTTAAGTGCAATGATTAGCTTACCACACAAGGATTCCTCACAATCAGCAAGGAGGCTAGTGGCCTGGTATACTTGAGTCAAACAAGAAAACATCCACAACTAATTTCATCCAACTAACTACTTCTAACTACATGAAAATGAAATCTACTCCAACTAAGAGATTGAAGAAACCATGAAATGCTATAAATGTCACATACATTCACCATGAAGACCAACAATGAAAGGACTAATTTTGGTAGTATTATATCAACAAATTGATCAAGTATTCCTTGGCTAACCTACTCTACTTTATCTTCTCTCTCACTATAATCTAATGCTCCTTAGCTCTTGAATCTAACTCTTACAAATGAGAAGGCCTTGGCCTTTTATAGATGTCCAATTAAAATGAAGGGCCAAGTTTCATTTGAAATCAAGGGTTGAGATTAAATCCTATAAACCCTAATTAGGGTTGCCAAATTTTCAACCAATTACAAGAGGGCACCAAATCATTGGACAATAATAAAATTACAAAGATTTCTCAACCAATGATAAAATAGGGCACTTGGCGTGTTATGATTGCTTGTGCTTGAAATATGGAATTTTATGATTGGAGGAGACAACAAATTTCTACCTCATCATCCCTATCATGTATCTTTGATTGTGAAGAGAAAATATCTTTTGATACTCAACATTTCTAACTTTGATTAACTCTTCTGAAACTATCAATTCCTTAGAGATGAATGGGATGACATATTCCCAAATTGCTTCATCCTCTCAACTCTTCCATATTTTTCATTGGAAATTTCTCATGGCATGATTTGGATTTGATTGAACTTTATTGTACTTGAAAATGTCCTCAAGTGATTGGACTTGTCCCTCTGATCTCGATCTTGAATCCCAACTTGATCTCAATTTGAATAGTATTGATGTCTTGTCTTGGACCCTTCGATAACCCTATGTGAACTTCCCTCCCACTTGTTGGTGTGATGATGGAGGGTATGCATTCCGTCCTTTCTTTGATCTTCTAAGTTGTTCCCAGATTTTCTCTCCAAGGAAAGTATCTTCCCATGATTTTGTTGCCAGGAGTTCCAATATTTTCTCTTCAAAGAAAGTATCTTCCCATGATTTCATTTCCAAGATTTCCAATATTTTCTCTCCATTCAGCCCTTTTGCTTTGGTTTTCTTTCCTTTCCCTCATGGAGTCCTCAAGCCTAAAGACCTTGAACTTGAAACTTGTAGCATCCTATTGGAGTTTCAAACACTTCCCTTAGCCTACAAAATGACAAGGAAACACGTCCTAGTTACCCTTGCTCAAGATACCATAAAACTTTGAGATATAATAAATTTAGAAATAAACCCCCTTAGATGAAGCCAATGAAGTTGGATTGAAATTCTTAACCATGATTTAATTTCCATATTTCCATACATTTCCTCCTACCATGAATTACCTTTCAAAACATCCACCACTCATGTTTTCCTCTTGGGAAATTATGATTTTAGCATACCTGTAGCTTTCAAGTGAGATCTTGGAATTGAAATGGGGGTTCATTTGCTACCTCTTGTCTAGGAAATCTTGCCAACTTATCCCTATATAGTCAGAAAATGGAAGCAATTCCATTGTAGACATGTTTATCCTTCCGATTAAGTGGTTTGGGGTCATGGAAAGCACCTTGAATGGGTTCCTGATCTTGACATGGCTTCCCCCCTATTCTGTCCCTCTTTCCACTCCTGTTTAGCCTGATTTATGCATTCTGGACTGCAGATTGGTGATTTTGGGCTTTAGGGTCAGGGTTGACCTTTTAGGTCTCTATCAACCTCGACCCTAACCTAGGTCAAGGTTTACCTCGACCTTGACCCAGGGTTTAAATCCCAGGGTCTCACAGTTTTTGGAGGTCGGCCTTTGCAAAAAGTTTTTCCCACTTTCGGGTTGGCTGTTTCAGGTTCCAAAGCATGGATTCCTAAATTATATTTAATATAGGTCCTCTCCTAGGGGTAAAGGCTTTAATGGGAATTTAATCCTCCTATGTAGGCCTCCTTAGAAGATTGTTCCCTAATTCCATATAAAAGAGAATCTTTCTCTCTCATTTTCTCTAACCATCATCAAGCGAACTAAGTCTTCTAATCGTGATCAAGAATTCTCAAAAACTATCTTCAAGTGTGATTCAAGAAATCCTAGGAGAAAGATTTGAATCATGTATTCATCCATTAAAGCATCCATTTTCATGAAGGAGATCCATTGGAGGCCATTGAAGGATTGAAGCTACATGGTGCCCTTTTGGTGATCTCTCCATCCATCTTCTTCCAAGCCTCCTCTAAATTAAAGAACCCATTCAAGACTTGGTGTTGGAGATCTACAAGAAAGGGATTGAAGACATCCTACCTTTCTACATTCCACATTTTTAAGCATACTTGTGGATTCAAGGATTTGAATCCTCCACAAGGACTTTTACAAGCAAGGTGAATTGATTCATTTACTTTATCCATTTCTACAATTTCAATTATATATATTTAAGGTTAATTCCAAAACTAGGGTTTGACCAAGGCAAACCCCTCCCTCACAACAAAAAAACCTCTTTTTCTTGCAGGAACAGGTTCAAGATTGCAGTTTTGAGACCAGATCTGGATAACCTTTTCGGCTTTCTTGTGGACGGCGCGAACAGATTTTCTGTCAAACCTGTGTAGGTTAGGGTCGACATTATTGGGTTAGGGTTGAAATTTGTGGGTCAAGGTCAACCTTTTTCATAAGATGACATCAGAATGGAAAGAGAATCCTGGGTTTTGTTCGTCTCTGCGTTCCGGTTCGGGATCAACTATCAGTTTTTCCAGAAATAGTCTACAGACCTCAGAAAACAACATTCTTTGATCTGCAATATTTCAAGGTTAGTAAATTTATTCTATTTCTTCAATTATTTTCATATATCATTTCCACACTTATAATTAATAGAATTTAAGGTATCCCCTTTGTTATTCTCCTTTCCAAATAGTTGATTCATTTGTGCATTAGCCCTTCCTTGGGGTTGATCAACTTGGATCTCCCATTTATGCATTTGAGGATAAAAGGAACATCTTATCTTCTCCTTAATCACAATTGCAATACTTAATCAATACAATTCAATTAGGGTTAAGGAATTCAATACATTCTAGGTAACTTAAAGGACAATTTACACATCAACACCTTACATTTCAAGATAATCAACAATCAATCATTCTTAGTACATTATACATTCTTAATAAACATATCTCTATTTCAATCCCCTTTACATTTTTACAATACATGCCATATCAATCACATCCCAATCAATAATCATAATCATAATAAATAATAAATCAATCATTTCTATATTGTACATTTTGGTGATCCCGCGATAGACAACTCTTTCTTTTTGGTGTTAGATTTACATTGTTTATGCTAGATCTTGCATTTTCTTTCAAACTGCATTTAAATTCAATTAATCAAAATTTTGTGTTAGTTCATTGGCAGTGTATTAGTGTATGAGCTTTACCACATCTAGTCCTACTTATATTATCCCAGTTAGAAGAAGTCGTAGACTTATGGGTTCCTTTGATCCCGAGTCTTCCTCTCCTTTCCTTAGGATCCCAGATGATAATTTGATAACTCATGATTCTAATCCTTCCATGGAGCATAACTCTTCTCACT
>MU217112.1:38460-72115 GCA_018584345.1 Thuja plicata | reverse complement strand
ATCCTTTGGTAACCGACTGAACTCGGTAAGTACTGCGAACTCGGTAAAGACTGACTTTCCATCACATATTCTTTGATGACCGACTGAACTCGGTAAATACTGAATTTCTTTGTTGACCGAGAGAGCCTGGTAGTAACCAACTTCTCGATATAGTATACTTGAGTGCTCGGTAGACTCTGTAAATTACTTCTCTTACCGTCTGAACTCGGTAGACTCTGGTAAACTGCCTTGCTGAACATTCTTAGCTTGGTAGACTCTGTCTAATGACTGATATGACATTCTGAACTCGGTAGACTCTGTCTGATGACTGATATGACATTCTGAACTCGGTAGACTCTGTCTGATGACTGATATGACATTTGTGTAACATCAAGGACAACACACAATTAAACAATTGTTTCCAATAGGAAGGAGGAATGGGGAAGAGCATTAAGAACACCCTCCATCGCTCACAACCCCTCACTAGACAAGAGAATTCAAAGGCAACCAGACCTACAACCTCTCTAAAAATCTGAGATTTCACCAACTAATTATCTCCCCCTTATGAAGATGATGCTCTAATTTGCCTCCTCCTTTGAAGAATTTGGTAAATGGATTGGAAGAGAATCCCCTAAGTTCACCTTGGTTTCCAAAAAAACCTATTTCAAAGCCTCCAAATCTGCTCTACCCTACTGGAATAAAATCGCATGTAGTTGGGTGTCAAATGAATCCAAATCTTCTCTTTATATGCTTTCCACCTTCACTCTCCTAGGAGGTCGACTTTCAATAGCATTGGAAAATAAAACAAATTTCCTCCTTAGGTTTGACTTACCTTGTATCATTAATTAACTATTTGCCTCAAATTTTGATGCTAAAGGAGGGCCAACCTGCATGAAGGAGGGGAATAAAATGTGAGGGCAGAATTGTTCCATCCATGGGACAATTCTTCCCAAGACAAGACAATTTATCCTCCATAGGACCAGAATCCTCACACTTATCATCCAAAACACTTCGCCATAGTTCCAAGACTCAATCTAAGCCATGCAAGGGGGAGCAGAAATTCAAGGCATATAGGAAAAATTCATTCCTATGACTGGGCAGAATCCGCCTAGTCATAGGACAATTGCATTTTTCTAAGATTCAAACCCTTAAACTTCCAAAAGATCAACATATGCCCAAAACATCCCATGGCTTCCCTTGGGAAAGACTTCATTTCCAAACGATTAAGGGTGAGGAAGGCCATGAAATGGAGGAAAGAGGAGACCATCTCCTTGGGTGGAATTATCCTATCCATGGGACAATTCCACCCAAGGAATTCATGAAACAGTCCCTCAAACTTACATCTCCTTCCACCAAGAAAAACTCCAAACTCACTCAAAACAATTCCGGCCCTATCCATGAAGGAAGACAACTAAGATGACAAAGAGGGAGCAAAATTTATGGTCTATGGGATAAACCCCTATCCTATATGAGTTCAGAATTTGCCCAGGCATGGGACAGAGTAGATTTTACATTTTTCTATGCAACCATTTTTTTAGTTCAGGGGGGAGAATTTATACAAATATAACATTTAAGTATAAGTCTGATTTATTTAATTTCTTATACTTTAAGTTATATTTATATAAATACCTTTCAGGATTTTTGAGATAGGTTTCAACTCCATAGGAGTTAAGGTGCAGATTCTAGATTTTGGGGGTTTTAAAAATATTTCAAGACTTAGCCAAATTTCAGGATTCAACGCGCCTTCAGCAAAGCTACCTCCCACAATCTATTTCAACTTTCTAAGATCAAATTGAAGCTGGAACAAGGATTCTCAAAGGGTTTAAACTTGTTTCATCCCAAATCCTTTGGTTTGATCCCATATTCCTGAAATATTTAGAACAACTCTCGCCCATGTTCCTGATAGACTTGACTTCCCAGCAGGCCAAAATTTCCAAAACCAACTCTCGAACTTCTTTTGTCAGACCTAAGGACTTGAAAGCTACCACCAAAAAAGACAACCTAAGACCACTACTCATACCTCTTGCAAAAGAGGGGGGTCCACATTTGCAATGGGGCGGTGGTGTGAAAACCTCACAATAGTTAATATTGCTCAGCGTGATAATGGGGAGAAACATAGAACCTTGCCACGAGTTCTCTTAGGGGCCCAGAGGACTCATCGGCTATCACCCATTAATCCTAATCTCATTCCAATTTTTCCAACCACTCAAAAAGGAACCCCAATCAACCCTCATCTTCCAAAAAAGGAATGATCAAGCCTAAACTGGAAAATTTACAAGAAACAGGCATATCTCATCAGAAATAATAGGATTCTTGGTTACTTCATGATGTAAAATCCAGGTCTAGTTGTTACCGCTAGTCAGCTTGACTATGCTCTAAGGTCTCTTCCACAGACCTTATAGGGTATTGCTTCACCCTAGATTGAGGATGTCACTAAGATCTTCAACTCAAGTGCCCTAGACTAGGCTTACACCGTAAAGCTACTATTTCATGTCATAGAACCCATCAGGATAGGTTCATTCCCCAAGCTAAACTGGTGGTTTTCACCTGAGGAACACAACAACACACACTACGCATGGAATCCATTGAATATGTTCTTTCTTATTCACAAGAAATAAACTATTATAGGATGATAAGATTTGTGTCTATCTACTTCTCTAATCTATCTATATCCATCTATATTCTATTACAAAAGCTTTCAGCTATATATACATCCGTCGAAATATCTCCCAAAATATTTGATACTTGTGGACAACTTCATCCACCCTACAAAGGTGGCCAAATTGAGCAATAAATGACCCTTCTAGAATAGGAATAGGTGTCCCTGATCCTTTCAAGAAAAAATGACGTATAGAGAGTCATTTCAAGTGACCCAGCTGGTCACAAACGTCACATCCCGCATTTCCTGGGTCATTAACCGACATTACCAAGTGCCAGTGTTGACTTTTCAGAACAAAAAAAACATTTTTGGTTTCCAACCCAGACAACAAACAAAGACACCGGCCAACATCACCGACGAGCACCACCAACAAGCATTGTCGATGGACAGAAACCGATGGACATCGTCAACAAACAATGTAACTTAACTTAGGTGCTCCTGCACCATACTCCCAAGGTGGAAAAGAATCCATGTCCCATGGATTACCTCTTCCTTGTCTTCCAATTTGGGGCTACTGCTTGGTGACCTTGATGAATCAGATGGCCAGCAAGATTCTTTATCAATCTTGCAACAAAGGAGTTATAAAACAAAAATGTCATCACTGCTTCATGCACCAAAACATAAGTTTGGTTAAACACTCCTTCCTTTGTAAGAACCTTCAATGGAGTCATCACTTCTCCATGTGAGATGCCATGTTTGTGTGCATCCTATACAAAATTCTTGTCACCAACTATATAACCGCTTGCACCAAGAGATTCCTCCACTACCTTTTGCTGCATAGTCTTTGTTGTCAAATCTAATTTCTCCTCTTGTCCTACCAATGGACAACTCTGCACTTTGTCTTCAACTTTGACCTCTATCAGATCCTCATCTTCACATACCTCTTCAAGATACTTTGGCTCTAAAGCATCTCCACATATCATATCTGATTTAGCACTAAGAACCTCTGGAACATCTAGAATCTTCTCCTCAATAGGTGCTTTGTCAGCTTGTTGTTTCTTGTACAAGAACTCATCTCTCTTTTCTTGTTCTAGGAGTTCTTCCATCATCTTCTTGGTTTCTTGTATCTGGGCTTCATTTGCTTCTATTCTTTTGCTTATGTTTCCCATCTCTTCTAGTATTTGGTTTCTTGCTTCCTCTTTCTTTCTTGCTGCTACTTCTTCTCTGTGCTTTCTTTCTGAATCTTTAAAGGCTTTGTATGCCTCATAGATTACCCTTTCATCTGTTGTCAAATACATCTTGATGATCTTTTCCAACTAAAAGGATCTACTTCCTTGCTAGCTCTGTGTTGGTCACTATTTTGGATGAATTCACAGACTCTTCTGAAAATCACACCCAAACAACACAAGCCCAATTCTCAAACTTGCTCTGATACCAATCTGATGTAAAATCCAGGTCTAGTTGTTACCGCTAGTCAGCTTGATTGTGCTCTAAGGTCTCTTGCACAAACCTTATAGGGTATTACTTCACCCTAGCTTGAGGAAGTGGTGCAGGAGCACCTTCTACATCAACTAAGCATCAGAAGGACACAACAAGCATGTAAGGATCATCAACAAGGTCCTAATAGCACATAGGTTGTTTAGGAATAAAGAGTTGCCCTTAGAATCCAACTGTGAGACTCCAATACCAAGATTAGGCAGGATAAGCCCTTGGTCAATTGAGGGTCAAAGGATTGAAAAAACTCTTAGGTTTTAGTTTTTTGTCTTTATTTCATGTTTTTAGACCATTATGATCCATTTTGGATCACTTTTGGCCATTTACACTTTATTTTGCCACATTTTGCAAAAGTTGTCAAAGTTGTCAAAATGCAACTTGACAACTTTGCATAATCATTGTAACTAAGCCCCCCAACAGCTAGTTAATTTGAAAAGTGGTAGTAAAATGTTGGAGAGGCCTTCTTATGCCCTTACAGGTGGGTAGAAGGCATCATGATGTATTTAGCACTTTTGAATCAATAAAATCACTCATTTTCCTGCAATTTTGACTATTTTTTGGCGTGTACAGATTTGTATAGAATGTTGGAGATTTGAAACCAATTGGAGAAGAAATCTTGAACAAATACCTTTCAGATGCTTTTGGTTTAAAGTTCTAATTCCATTTCTATCAAAAGTTATTGCACTTTTACTTGCACAGCCCGTGGATTTGCTTCTTCACTAAGGTTTTGATACTAATTTGTTTGTAACGAAAGATTCCACCATGGGAAATTAAAACCCCTTGGTGGATCTGTTGTATATCCAATGCCCTTTCATTTCCTTTTTGTTTCAGGAAAAACCATGTAGGGAGGAGAAAGTAAATTGATGCCCTAGGGGGTGCATCTCTATGTGCACCTACAGATTTCAAGAGGATAGCAAATTTTTGAGGCCCTTAAACTTGGAAACCAGACCTGTAATTTATAAATTAAGATTTTTTTGGCATTCCTCATCCAATGCAATTGGTTTGGAGGCTTTATGACTTTTCTAGAGGGTACTTCCTTCATTAACTTGACCTATTTGAGGGTTTCCTTAAGAATGAAGTTACAGCAGTTTGTCAAACATTTAATGCACCTGTACCCTTGAACTTTGGGAATGTACAAAGGGTCCAAAATTGGTACTAGAAACCTTGTTTTTCTGGGTCCTACATTTGATTGCAAAGCATTGGGCATCCAAAACCTCACAACTAGGGCTAGTAGCAATTTTTGGCCTTTACAAAGCAAGTATTGGAAGATCAAGTTGCAGAACTATAAAACTTGTTAGAACATGTGTTATTGGACCCAAATAGTTAGAATCAATGCCTAATTTCATTCTTTCACACCCTTTCTTTGATTTGTATCATTAAACCAAAAATTGCCCTTTAGGTGTTTTAGGAGCAACTAGGGATTGGTTGTCTTCTTGAGTTTGGAGTCTTAGTGATTGAGACCCTTTTCATTTGGTGGTCAGATTGACTTGTAGGATAGATTAATCATTATTGATTGGTGATCTTTTAGGGAATTTACACAAACCTTTGCAGTGATTGCAGGAAGAAGGTTTTTGAAGGACAAATATCTTCAATTTTGGGTGTACCACCACACCTCCATTGCATCCGGAAGTCACTAAGATCTTCACCTCAAGTGCCCTAGACCAGGCTTACACCATAAAGATACTATTTCATGTCATATAACCCATTGGGATAGGTTCATTCCCCAAGCTAAACCGGTGGTTTTCACCTGAGGAACACAACAACACACACTGCACATGGAATCCATTAAATATGTTCTTTCTTATTCACAAGAACTAAAATATTACAGGATGATACGATCTGTGTTTATCTCCTTCTCTAATCTATCTATATCCATCTATATTCTATTAAAAAATCTTTTCAGCTATATATACATCCTTCAAAATATCTGATACTCGTGGACAACTTCAACCACCCTGCAAAGGCGGCCAAACTGAGCAATAAATGACCTTTCCAGAACAGGAATAGATGTCCTTGATCCTTTCAAGAAAAAATGACACAGAGAGTCGTTGCAAGTGCCCAGCTGGTCACAAACGTCACATCCCACATTTCCTGGGTCATTAACCGACATTACCGAGCGCCAGTGTTGACTTTTCAGAACAATAGAAACATCGTCAGTTTCCAACCCTGACAACAAACAAAGACACCGGCCGACATCACCGACGAGCATCACCAACAAGCATTGCCGACAAACAAAAACTGATGGACATAAACTGACGGACATCACTGACAAACAATGTAACTTAACTTAGGTGCTCCTACACCACTTCATCGGGGAAAACAATGCTTTTAGAAGAAATTATAACCACACACCAAAGTGGAGGCCTATTCTAAGAAATCCAAAAAGAGAAAAGCAACCCCAACAGATTCAGACAGCAAGGAAAGATAAAGACCACATCTTTGAAACAAGCCCTGATGGTATTCAAAGTGATGACTTTAATCAGATCAGAGAGGAGGATGATTCCTTTGTTCCTAGAGGTGAGGTAGTCTCCATTACCTTCTCCGCGGAAACTTTAAATCAAAGGAATCATTTTCTGCTGCAACAGGCCTTGATTTGTAAGTTCTGGAATACAAACTTATATTTTCTCCAGTTCAATACATGGGCACACTCAAATTGGAAAAATATATCTCATATAGATTCTCTAGATAACAAGTTAGGATAATTTATTGTTATTTTTAAATACAAAACTAGTAGAGATAAAACCTTCAAATTTAAGGCGTGGTTCCACAATAACTTTGGGCTTCACATGCAACAATGGTGCCCAAACTTTGATAGCACAAAGAATGTCATCAAGTTTATTCTGATGTGGATTTCTTTCAATAACCTCCCTATGGAATATAGAGATGCATAAATATTACAAATTATTGCCAATAAGTTGGGTATTTACCTTAAGCATCATCAAATACAGAACTCGACTTCATTGAATCTATGTTTACTTATGAATTTGGAGAAAAAACTACCAAGATCTCTTAAGATCATTTCAAAATTTGGAACATGGGTTCATATTATTTCTTATGACTTTATGCATAGTATCCCAGTTGAGTCACAAGTTTTAGATGAAAATCAAGAAATTGGAGACCTGGATAAAGACCCAAAAATGAACATGGTCCAAGATAGGTCAGACTGGAATAGGAGGGAGATTCACTATCAACAAAATTTGGTTTGGGATTTATTCTCGGAGATGGGATTTCAAGTAGATCCGGACACATCTAAGTCGGATACGTCTATTGAAAAATATAAACAAATCATGAATCTATTTTTATGGATTTTCTATTGGAAACTCAAAAGCCTATATAGCCATTGCTGCTCATGAAGATTATTTTTACTAGCCCCAAGTTCAAACTTGGAAGAATATTCTCAGGTTAACCGGAGTATGGATTGGATGAAAAATATGGATTTGGAGGGAAATATTAGGAAAACAATGAACGAGAGGATGTTTCAGAGGTTTAATCCCAAGTGGGGAAGAGATACAAAAATTCTACAAAAACTTCAGTTCTCAACAAATAAGGTGTTGTAGAGGAAGTGTACTAACACTTTTTCCTTTGGAGGAGCTCATATTAACTATATTCCTAGATTTAATCATAAGATTCCTGAACAAATCCTAACCCAATGGTTCATAGAGGTGCAATTGGATATGATGGCATGGATAGAAGATCAAGTTCTAGCAGAAGAAGATAGTTATGGAGGCAAAGCTAACCATAAGGATATTGTGGAAGAATTCGACGAGATCACACTAGAGGAATCTTTGTCTTTTTCTCGAAGTCCCACTCCAGACTACAGGTTAAATTTTCAGATAGATAAAGATCAAGAAGATGACATTCTACAAACTAGGATCAATTATTTGTGGGATTTAGCTAGGGCTAATGCAAATTCTACCTACAATAAGGATAAGGAACAAGTGTCTCGTAATCCTAGATTTGGGAATGTTTCTCCAACTCTTCTTTTTGTAGGATCTTCAAAATTTAATTTATCCAACAATAGTTTGGGATGCATAAGATCCTCCAGAAAGTTGGCAAAAGAACAGAAAGAAAATAAGATGGAATCAGGAGATAAAGAAAAGACTAAAAATAAAATCAAAGGGGGTATCAATCGTTAAAACCCGTAGCAAAAAGTTAGCAATGTCAAGGGTTAGGCTTGGAGAAGCTTCCAAAACTCCAAAGAGTGGATCGACTTCCAGAATCTCCTATTTCTCCCAGGCTTCAGGTGGTTTATGATCTTTTTTGATGCTCAGGATTCAAATCTATGAATAATGAAGCTAAATCACTCTTGTTTATTGAAGGAATTTTAGAAGCACACTATGTAGAGGAAGAAGAGAGGTTGAATGACATCGAAGGTCTTTCCTTTTAGATTGATAACATGGAAGAGCATTTCTTAGAGAATCCCACTAAAAGAAAGCCAATTGATTCTCCCCTGGCTTCCTTATCTCCAAACCAATTTAATTCCTTAGGCATTCTGAAATCCCTGTCAAATAACTCCCTTCCTGACTATGGGGGTTTTTTTAAAAAGGGTAAAGGAAAAAAATCTCTTGTTGTTTTAAGATCTGAAGCTGGGGAAGACTATGACCAAACCAAAACCATAGCATACTTACAAGTAGGGAAGGGTAATTTCCTTCCCAACTTAGAATGAAAGTCCTATCATGGAATGTTAGGGGTCTCAACGCCCCTAACAAGCAGCGAGCAGTAAAACGCTGCATTTTATCTTCCAAAGTTGATGTTGTACTCTTACAACAAACAAAAATGAGTTGGGAACAATTATCCAATTTCACCAAATCGCTTGGGTCTGGTCAGTGGAAGGGGTTGATGCTATTGGTTCTTCGGGAGGAATTGCAATCATTTGGAATCCAAGACATTTATCCTGCTCAAAATTGGAAAAGAGCTCAAACTAGATAGGAGGTGAAATCAGAAGTTTAGTATCCAACTTAAATTTCTACATCTTAAATGTATATATGGCCCAATGCTTAGAAGGAGGAAAATGGAAGTTTGGGAAGAGAATAGAAAATGTCTTTTAGCATGGAAAGATGGAAACATTGTGTTAGGGGGTATTTCAATGCCATAGTTTCCATCTGATAAATTGGGAGGTTCTCAAAAGGAATCACAATCCCAAACTGATTTTAAGGATTGGCTACAATCAGAGAATTTGATGGAAATAGAAATTGACAACGGTTTGTACACTTGGTTGAATAGGAGACTTGGGCCTAACAACATTTTAGAAAAATTAGACAAATTCTTCTTTAAAGGAGATCTTACAACCTTTCCATTTGATTTCAAAGCATCCATCTCTCCAACTTCAGGATCATATCATTACCCCATTCAACTAGAAATTTTAGGGGAAGATAAGCCTCCCCTATGTCCATTTAAATTTGAAAAGATGTGGCTTAAGGATGGAAATTTCATTAATCTAGTCTCAGACTGGTGGTCAGAATGCAAAATTAAGGGATCAAAGATGTTTTGTTTTGTGTCAAAACTAAAACTTATCAAACAAAATCTGCTTATTTGGAATAGAACTCACTTCAATAATATCTTCTCAAAAGTTGATTTTGAACAAAACCTTAAGGACCTGAATGAAATTGTCATGCAGCAAGGAATGTATAAGGATCTTTTTTACTTTGAAAAAGAATTGTTAAGGGATCATGAGCATATTTTAGCCAAAGAAGAATTTTTTGGAGACAAAAATCTAGAGAAAATTGGCTGGAAGTAGGAGATAAAATACCAAGTTATTCCATACTAGTACTAAACATCATAGTATTGTCAATAGAATTCATCATATTTTCAACACTAAGGGGGTCCTACTTCATGATCAGAAAGAGATTCAAAAAGAAATAGTTAATTTTTATACAAATTTGCTAAATCATTCAGAGAGTTCTTATCTTGTTGTTCAGGATGATTTACTGACTGATATCCCGAAGATTATTTCAAATGAGGATAATCAAATTCTATCAGCCAATTTTTCATAGAATTAAATTTTGCAAACACTCACACATATGGCTCCTGATAAAGCTCTAGGGCCTGATGGATTTCCTCCCTATTTTTTCTTGCATTGCGGGCATATAATGGGGAAAGAACTCACATAAGCATTGGAGGTTGCTCGATCATTAGGTAGATTTCTAACTGAATTAATAATACATTTATTTCTCTTATTCCCAAGAAGGATCAAGCTAAATGCATGGATGAATTTAGACCGATAGCTTTGTGTAACACCATTTATAAACTGTTATCCAAAGTTTTAGCCAATAGATTAAAACTAGTTTTGGGTAAGATTATTGGGGAAGAGCAAATTGGGTTTGTGCCTGGGAGATCAATTCTTGATGGCATTATTATAGCACATGAAGCTATTCATTCTATTCAATATAACAAACAACCAAGTATGATAATTAAATTATATATTAAGAAGGCTTGTGATAGGGTGGACTGGCGATTCTTATCCAAATGCATGGAGAGATTTGATTTTTCTAAAGCTTGGATTAATCTAATTTACTATTGCATTTCCACTCCAAAATTTTCCATCCTTGTCAATGGCTCCCCTCATGGATATTTTGAAGGCTCTAATGGAATAGGCAAGGAGATCCTTCATCTCCCTTCTTATTCATCATCATGGTAGAAGCTCTAGGGCCCATATTTATAAGTCTTTAGAATCAGGGAATTATTAAGGAACTGGAAATTACTTCTTTAGTTAGAGCAATCACTCACCAAGAATTTTTTGATGATATCCTTGTTTTTGGGAAAGGCATTATCAAGGAGGCTTTACATATTAAATTTTTTTTAGACAAGTATGCCCTTGCTTCAGGACAAGTGGCTAACAAAGATAAATATTTGATTTTCTTTTCTCACACTAAAAAGAAAATTCAGCAGAAAATTGAAAAGGTATTGACATTCAAGATTGGATCTCTCTCATGCTCCTACCTTGGTATCCCAATTGATAAAACTTTGAAAACAACTTCGGCTTGGAAACCTATTGGTGAAAGAATGGATTCATGGAAATCAAAATGGTTATCCTAGACAGGCAGAGTTGTGATGATCAAAGCCACATTGGCAGCAATTCCCATCTATTTAATGTCTTGCATTGCATTACCCATGGGTTGTTTCTTGGATATGGTTTAAAAACGTATTAAATTCTTTTGGCAGGGAACAAACACTAAAAAAAATTGTGCTTACTTCATGGGACAAGATTAGTAGACCAGTGGAGGTGGGAGGCACTGGAATCAAGAATCAACTTTGGAAAAATCGGGCCCTTGGGGCAAAACTCTACTGGACAATTCTTAAGGATCAAAATCTCAAATCGCTGAGAATCATCAAAGGTAAATATTTTCATTACATAGATGGAGAAGAGGTAGTTCGAGTTAAGGAACTTCCCAGAGGGTCCAGAATTTGGATTTTCATATCTAAATCAAGGGACATTATTGATAACAACATCACTTGGAATATTAAAGATGGAAGCAAAGCTCTTTTTTGGGAAGATTCATGGGGAGGTTTCCCTAGCATTAATCAATTACTGGGACCGAATAGAATCAGAAAAGTTTTCTCTGATAAGTGGGGTCCTTTGGTCAAGGATTATATTATACTTGCCCCGTTGAATCTGGCAGATGGCTCTTGGCATTGGAGGCAATTTTCAGAACTTAGTCTAGAACCTTTGGAATTAAAGCAATTGAGGAACCTCCTCGAAGTCAGATTCTTCCTGATCAAATAGGGTCAAGATGAATTCATTTGGAATGGTTCTAAATTAGGGGTTTATAATGTGAAGGATGGATACAAGATTTTAACAAGTGTTTCTACTCAAAACCATTCTAAATTCTATAACCAATTATGCTGGAATAAAGTTTTTCTTCCAAAAGCAAGGTTATTCTCATGGCTAGTAATTTAGGGTAGAATTCTTACTATTCATTGGTTCAAGAGGATGGGTTACTATGGTCCTTCAATGTGTCCCTTATGTTATAACAATGAAGAAGATACTAATCATTTGTTGTTAGCATGCCCTTTTGCTACAGAGTGTTGGAAATGGCTATGTGCAAAATTAGGTTGGTCCTCTACTCTTCCATGCAATATTCTCTCTTTTTACATCATGGCCTCAGCCCTTTAAGGAAAATCTTTGTGGTAATTTATGAGTCATATCTCCCTCCATCTTGATTTGGGAGTTATGGAAAGAAAGAAATAGAAGGATTTTTGAAGGTAAATCAATGGATAAACCTCTGTTCTTAACAAAATCGAAGTTTCCATAGTAGAAGTAATGAATGCTCGTATTCAAGCTCAAAGTGTACAACATAAGTTCTATACCAACTGGGATGATAAGATGTTGAAGAGTTGGTTCGGCCTTAAGACCCCTCCTACTTTGGGCAGAGGCTTGAAAGCAAATGCAAATCTTAGAGCAAACTATGTTTGGGAGACTCCTCCTCAGGGATGATTTAAATTAAATTTTGATGGGTTTTTGAAAGGTAACCCGGGTCCATCAAGGGCAGGTTGCATTATCCATTCCAGTGATGGTAAGGTTTTAACAAAATTGGCAAGACCTTTGGAAATAGACACTGATGATATGGCAGAATTTAAAGCAGTAATTTTTGGGGTGTCCATTGCATATGAATTGGGCTTGGACAAATTGGAGATTGAAGGGGATTCAATGATAACATTAAATGTCATTAGAACAGGCTCCACATCTAATTGGAGATTGCATGCTACTCTGGAAGTCATATTAAATTTGATGAATAAATTTGAATCTACAATGGTTAACCATATTTTTCATGAAGGAAACCACATGGCAGATGAGCTGGCCAACGAAGCTGCAATGTGAGAATACTTGAAGTTCATTAGAGATGAGGGAGTGGTTCAAGCTCCAAACTCTTTAGCGTCATAAGTCGTGAGGTCTTTTCATCCTCCATTTGGTGGCAGTGGAGGGTGGTGGAAAATAAGGTCACATCATGTCTTTTCAACATCATGCAGTTGCTTGTGCATAGCAAAATCCTTTCTTTTTGTATGATTTGATTTGAATGTTTCTTCCTATTTTTCATTTTGATCACATGACCATTTCACATAAGAAACTGCAGTGAGAATTTATTGCAAAGGTTAAAGTGACAACTGGATGGTAGTCTTGAATTTGAAGCTGATAGTGGTATGTATGGTCACATCTTCTACATATTTGCCTCTATTTTGGTGAATGTTTCCTTCATTTAAAAAATGGAGCTTATCTACATAGCCATTTTTTATGGCTCCAAACTTAGGACTCAAATTAGAAAGTTTCTTATAACTGCGATCTCTGGGATGAGAAAGGCGATTAGACAGGTTCAAGGCATTTGAATGTGACGGCGACAAGGTGTTCATCTTAGTAGAAGGTACATTGGAGCTACAAGTTGCACGCTAGGTGGGTGATCAGTTTGTTTATGAGGTTTCGAAGTTAATCTCTCCATTTTCTTTGAGTTAAACTGCATGTTTTTTGAGTCCCTTTTCTGAATTTTAACAAATGGACACATCGATCAAGTTAAGGGCAGAAGTAGAACAATTGGTGTTTGACAATTCCATTGATACTGCTAAATTGAAGGAGGTCTACAAATTCCAATATCGTCTCGTTCTCCATGCAGTTAGGAAAGTGCTAGGTTTCAATTTCTTGTCCACAAACCATAGATTCAGAGTAAATTCAGACATTTGTGCTGGATTCTTGGCAAGCATCCTAGTGGCAGGTGCCGGGAATATTTTAGCTGAGGAGCTTTGTAGGAGACTCTTTGTTGATGACTTCCATGTGGGTTTGCATGGAGCGATAGCAAACGTTGATTCTGATCTCACCACTCCTCTTCCATGGGATCTTGCAAGAGTTATGTCTGTCAAGTCTTCATTTCAGGGCTTAAGCTCCAGCCCTCGGCGAAATATTTATGGTGGACCTCCACGAAGGCTCTTCATCTTATGGGGCTGAGATTGGGAGGATCATGTTATCAGGAGATCAATGACGAAGAAAGGAATCAAATTTCTTTCATGATTCCTAGGCATTGAGGAAGGGATGGTCGCTCCCTATGGTGATGAATTGGACGAAGACCTGGATTGGGTTTTTCAGTATATGATGAGAAATTGGATGGGTTAGGCAGTAAGGACTCTTTAGATGCGAAGGAAGAAGATGCAAAGGAGGATAAAGAAGAGGATGCGTAAATGGCTGAGGTTGATGTTGATGATGAGGAGGAGGTTGAAGATTTTTCTCGGGATGAGGCTGATGAGGAGAATGAAAACCAAGAGGACGCTAGTGACCAGTATTCTGATGTTCGCGTAGAGGCAAATAGTCCAAAATTGAGGAGCAGCATGAGAATGAATCCACTTTTGTCTCAGTTTAGTACAGACAGCTAAGCTTTTGTTGAGCTTGGTGTTTTTTGGTCTTAGTTGTTTAAGTTTTATTATCATTTTTTGAGAACATGTTCGGTTTATCGGTGGAGCCTTGAGTAGTGTTGGCTCATCCTTAGGATTTAAACTTTATCTTCTGCAGTAGGTTTTTTTTCACTACATATAGTCGTTCCTTTTCTTGTTATTATCTTTATATATTCATACAAACTCTTTTCGGCCTCAGCCCTTTAAGGTTTGAAAAAAAAAGGATATAACTTTTCACAAATTATAAAAATCATTATTGAATTCTTCTCACAATGACTACCTTTTTAGAAACTAAAAAAATAGAAAGGAGTGTGCAATGAGTAAGATCCGCCACATATTTAAAATTGGTACTAACTACAACTTTAATTGAAAAACAACTGTCCTAAGAAATGGTAACAATAAAAAGAAGGGTAACAATTTTTTTCTAATATAGAAAGTGATAAAATTTGGACTGGGTAGATATGTAAAATTCATCTAACCAACTAGACAAATGTGAAGGAACTTGATGAAGTGGATAAGAGTGATAAATCTTCCCTTGACATAGAATTACTATGAGATAAACATTACCCTATTAAAGGTTAGTGGGTAAAACTTTGGAGTTTTGTCCCACTTCAAGCCTTAAGTTGTGTCCCACTTCAAGACAACTAAATCATTTTTGACAAAATAGTTTCATCTAAAACTACTACCACCTACCTACATTGTTGCAAGAGTTTCAAGTGAAATTGTTTTGTTTGAAATAGTTAAGACATTCAATTTATTCAAAATAGTGTAGGGGTAAAAATGTATATTACCTAACTAGTTTCATTATTGGGTCCTCTTCACACCTTATCATTTTAGTTTACTTAGGCTACACATGGGATAATTGCAACTTTATGTATCATATCATAAGATTAATGAACTTTTCATAATTTTATGCTATCCCGTGTCTCACCTTGGCCTATATAATTGTTATCACTAAAGTATGCACCCTTGTCGAGCTCTCAATTCAGAAACTTATTGAAACATGGGATCATTACTAGTTTGTTAGTAACTTATTATGGCAATAAGCCTCTAGAGAGAACTACTTCCCTTGTAGCTCGCCTAATCCAACTTTAAAAAGTAACAACAAATGAACCTAATACTAAAAGGTGATGCACCAAGATGGTTTCAGGACTTATACTCTTATTTTGGACACAATTTGACCAATTTCTCAAACCATAACATACACAACTTAGAATTTCAGATGTCCTTTGCAAAAGTGTTTCATAACAAGAGTTCAATATACTAAGGACAACATTTAGAAGGAGCTAGAAAAGCTCTCACAACTTAAGCTCCATTCCTACCTAGTTAACACAAGTCCTAACTTGCAAAAATAGATACCTTTCTTTATAAAATAAATGAAGATGAGATAGAAATCAAGGAGAAAATACTCAATCACAAGATTACACCAATCATCTAAAATGAACTTGCATAATGAAATAGTTCTTAAAAGGTAAAAATATTAATTTCATTGATAAAAAGATGTTTACAATAACTTTACAAGTTTGAAATGTTTGCTTCTCATCTGAATGAGTTACAATACAAAGTAACTCATCTCATTTTTAGTTACTTCATAAAGGATTCTATTGTTCATCAATTCCCTTTGGTCATCATCATAACCCTTATTACTTCTAGTGCTCTTGTAATTGTTTCACTTCAGACATCATGATCACGACCTTCAAACGTATCCATTGTTTGCCTCATTTTTACATCTTACATAGGTGTGTAAACTGACGTTGAACACTGTCCACTGTCCTTCATTTGGGCCCTATGTCTTGCAAGAGTTGCTTTTAGTATTGCCTTACCATTGTGTCTTGGCACTCATGCAACACTGTATGAACTGTCATACATATTCTATAAACTCTATCCTCACTCATTGATTTGCATTTTCCATTACATCAACACTACTAGGATGCTTATCAAAGTCTTTTGGAACATGGATTTTAAGATCAACACTCAAATATAGCCACTATTGTGCAGTGATAAGAAACATTTATAAAGGTATGTGAGGGTTTGGACGACACACAAGTGTCTATTCAATTCCCTAATAAAGTAACGATTCATCTATTCCAAATCCTAACAGAACTGAGAAGCTTTGCCTTTCTTGAACTATCACTTTACCTTATACTATGCTGATCTTCTTAAACTGTACTCATATGACTGTCTTTATTACTCCATATCCTAGTCTTTGATATCACTATCAATTCATGCCCTTTTCATAAGAGCTTGGATCCTTTGGTATAAGTTCATGGTCTGTCCCTTGAAATGGTGCTACACCTTTTGCATC
Organism: Thuja plicata; assembly: GCA_018584345.1. Taxonomy (NCBI): domain Eukaryota; kingdom Viridiplantae; phylum Streptophyta; class Pinopsida; order Cupressales; family Cupressaceae; genus Thuja; species Thuja plicata. Next base: position 55,367 of record MU217112.1, on the reverse strand, counting down.
ATGGGTCAATCCCTGTCTTCCATAACCACACTCCTCCATACACTTCATATTGTGAAAAGCATGTGCAGGTATACCCATCATATGCCTTCTACTCTACTTTTCCACTGATCATAGCTATGTTTCTCACATTTTCTTTTCCAAGACTGTCACAATGATTTCTTTGAAGTGTTGAATGTCACTTCACCATATTTCTACTTGCGTAGGTCATCTTTTCTAATTGCAACAGAGTCTCATTTGTCTTGACAGAAAATCATGCTCTCTATGTCAAGCTTTAACAATCATTAAGGTTGTCGTGCATTGTCTAGTGTGTCTTTTTCTTGCTTGTGGACTGTCATAAGCTTGAAGTGAAGTGACTGTCACTGTCTTCGGGTGATTGCACTCTAGCTTGTGGATTGTCAATAAAACATTGATTTCTACACTGCCACAATAGGATACATGGTCTTCGATTATTTGCATGCATTTGATTATTCATTCAACACCACATGTTTTTCCAAGATTGTAGTCCTACATGTCATGAACAGTGTCTTGGCTTAGTTGTCAATGACTGTCATTTGAACCATTCTATCTTGAGACTGTATTTATGTTTTGTGACTATCGCAATTTCTGTTTTGGATCATTTTTATAGACTTGAGTGCTATTTTCATATCAGTATCATGCAAAGGACTGTACCTCACTTTCTTATGAAGGCTGCCCTTTTTGATTGCTACTATTCTATGACTATGTTGCTTCTTTGCACACCGTGACTTCCCTAAGCGTTGTCCAATCTTCAATATAGCATATATCTCATGTAATATTATATGAAGCAAGGCATCCACACCTCTTGCCCATATCTGATGGTGACTATTCATTGTCACTGTGATTTAAGGGAATGTCCTCTCTGAATGTGTAAGACCTTGGAGTATTTTCAGATGCATATAGTTTGCTCACTGTCACTTTTCCATCCAATGCTTGTGTCTTTGTTCACTGCCACTTGTTGACAATGAAGACCAAATTCACTGTGATTTAAGGGAATGTCCTCTCTGAATGTGTAAGACCTTGGAATATTTTCAGATACATATAGTTTGCTCACTGTCACTTTGCCATCCAATGCTTGTGTCTTTGTTCACTGCCACTTTTCATGAGAGCAACATTTTCCTTCGTGAATGCTGCAATTATTGCCTAGCTTGCAACCATTCATTGTTTCTCTTAAGCACTCTAATACCTAAGTGGTGTGGCTCTCTGCCCCATTCTTTTCTTTTGGAATGTCATTTTTTAACTTGTGTAAGTAAACCTCTTCTACGCTATCCTCTTAACATATCTAAAGGTATTTGCATGGCATCCTTTCAGTTCAATCATGCTCACTAATCTTTTCTCATTAACAATATCGTGATGGTTATTTTCTATGGACATCATGACTGTGACGGTGTGACCTACAACCCTGTCCACTATTCTTGTGCAAGAGTACTCTATGGGGACCATACCTTATGAAATTCATGCCAGGAGGTTGTTGACAATGAAGACCAACATCTCTCAAGACCACGACACTCTAAACTTGAAGATGCATAGCCTTCAAACGACCCTTTGACTTGTGATGTTATCGACAAAGATTTTCCTTTTATGAGACTATAATCTTATTATTTCAGACACGGGTTTGTTGCTCACCTTATTTTCTTGACTGATTGCATTCCTTTTCCTCTTTGGTTGACTGCCCATTATTCTCTAATCACTGCATTTTCCTTGTCTCGACCACTCAGAAGACCTTCACAAAGTTGCATCTCTGCTCACTGCCCATCCTTGTTGCTTTATCATACGGTCCTTACATATTTTGTAACCTATCCTTTTAGGTCTCTTAAACATCAAACCTATTCACTCATGACTAGCCCTACCTTCACGACTGTCTTTTAATACCAATCATGACATACCATGACTAGTTCTTTGTCATGCTCTGTTTCTACTCAAGGTAAAACACAACAAACAATTTTTTTTCAATTTTTAATGCATATAATTCTCCCTAAACACTCTATCAGGTTACACAGGACACGCTACTACAAGCTTAATTGCTCTCACCATGCTATTGTCAACATGTTATTAAGAGAAAAGAATGATAAGATACATCTGTGGGAGTAGAGTCCCACATGCACTCCCCGAGTGAAAAGAAATGATAACAACAGGGTCTAATCCTGGTTTACTAACATACCTGGAGGGGTAGTTTTCATCTCATTAATACTTCCTATCCAAGACAATTCTATTTTCCAGATATTAAAAACACAATAACATGCTTGCTCTATTCCCCTCTATATTTTTTTTAATAAGGTGAAGCAATATGAAGCATCTCCTTAATTACTTATATATGCTACATATATTCATTTATACATGTAATAGCCTCTTGCTCATACAAGATGGAAACTACATATTCATATATCCATTAGACACATTATATAATGCATGCATACATATATGTATACCAATGGGCGGCCGACAATACAAACAAAAGAAATACGTTATTAGGGTCCGTTTGTTTGCTGGAATTGACCTGGATTTGGAAAACAGGAAAATTGGTTGGCCTATTCTTGCGTGCATGATTATGATGAGATATTTTCTTCATTCCCTTGTGTGTTGTGTAAATGTATGTTGGATCTCATGAGCATGATTTTTCTGTTTTTAAAACCATTTAGAGATCCCAAATTCCTAAAAGGAAGCATGTTAAGATCTACAATAGTAAAATAAAGAGATCTTACAAGAACAGTATTAGGTCGCAGGGGATTGTTCCATAAAAATTTTCTCCTCCCTGATAATCTTACAGCAGAGCTGACAAAGATTTAGAAGCTATTATGCTCAAATTATAGCTTATTGTTGTTTTGGTTACAGATTTTTTGTGCACAGCATCCCCATAAGGAGGTTCCTTAAAACAGAGAACCTTGGAGTGATATACACATCGAAGCCATTGTCTGTGTACTCAACCATTCATAGTTATGAGCCCCTCCTTTCCACTTACTCCAACTTCCAAATGATTGGATGCAATGACAAGGGTGCCTACCGTTCCAAAGTGCTCATAGATAACTGTTTGGTCATATGTCATATAATTATTCCTAACATATATCAAACAGCTATTTATGTCATATGTCATGTCATATAATTATATGACATATGACTACTACCAAGATTTGCAGCGATATCCCGAGGGCTCCATGCCTGAATGCCTACTACAACCATCCCATCCATACTAATTTATTCTTCAACCTTTAGTAAAATGGCAAGTGGTATTGGATTTGGGCTGAGAAAAATTAAATATTTATTGTTATTCTCATACATCAGGCTTCAGAATCTTTTCAAAACTATCTTCCAATTCATAATCTTATCTAAATATGTTTCTCTAATAAAAACTTAAACATACAGTATACAAAGATTTACCATGTTGTCTGTATTATGGAAGAATTATATGCTTGTTCCTTCCTTACATGCTTAAGTTTCAAATGAACTCTGATCTGCATAATAGGCCACAAAGATGCCACTTTGCCATCAGACCTTCAATTCATGTACACAATCAAACTTCGAAAGCTATAAATATTAATATTAAAATAAATGAACATAGAAAAAACCCAGTTAGAACATACAAATTATGGTTAGAATATCTACCAAAGATAAGATGCAGGAAAAATTGGTACGCTTGACGCTACGTGGTAATATGTATGCCTATTAAAGGAAAGGTGGATCTGGAATTCACATTTGAATTTTGGAAACAGATACTCTACTCTTATTTTGATCTATTTGTCTTGAGCAATTGACCAAAAAACCAAGTCTCGTAGCTCTAGTAAAATAATGTACGAACTATAGAATCTCATTAAAAGCATGAAGTTTCCACACTCCTCCAAATAGGAGATGAGAGAGGATGGCAGCTTTAGGGGGTTAGAGGGAGGATATGGACTAGGAGAAGAACTAGAGAAATCTTTCAGTCTCTTCCATGTATTAAGGACAGTGGCAATCTTCCATCAGGTGTTGAGCTCACACTGGTATGTGAGTTTGTATTGGAAGAACCTTGCTGGTAAGAAAATGAAACAATGAATTCATCAACGCTCTGAGTTGTTTGAGGTGTATCTGCTGAAGGAGCTCTCGATGGTAATGGCGGCAACACCATATCTCCTTCAAAGGATTTGCACTACCTGTCTCATGTGGGGTCGAGCTTCAGACCGAGGATGAGAACACAACAAACCCAATTGAAAACAAGTTCTGCTTGTCTCACAGCATACTCATTCCCAAGTTTGGGGTCAACTACATTCAAAATCTTTCCCATAGAATGCATCTCCCAAACCCACTCCACCAAGACCAATTCCTCAGGAGGATATTTAGGTTCAATGGGTTTCCTCCCACAGGCCACTTCAAGTAACACAGCCCCCAAAGCAAACACATCAGCACATGTTGTGGCCTTACCTGTCCTAGTAGTAAGCTCAGGTGCAAGATAACCCAGTGTTCCAACCACACGAGTGGTATGTGGATTAGTTCCATGTTCATACAACCTGGAAAGTCCAAAGTCTACCAACCTACCATTCATTTCTGCATCAAGTAACACATTGCTTGCCTTCGCATCCCTATGCACTACTCGCTGTTCCCACTCTTCATGGAGATAAAGCAGACCAGAGGCAACGCCCTTCAAAATCGTGTATCTCTGTTCCCAACTTAGAACAATTTTGTTATCCCCAAATGAGAACTTATCAAGGCTACCATTTGGCATATAGTCATAAATAAGAAGCAATTCCCTCTGATATCTACACCACCCCTGCAACTGAACCAGATTTCGATGTTGTACCCTCTCAATTCTTGAAATCTCGGCAATGAATTGGCTCAACCCCTGTTTACACTCACGCGAAACCCTCTTCACAGCAATCTCCAACCCATTGCTAGGTAAGATCCCCTCGTAAACTTTACCAAAACCGCCCGCTCCAAGCAGCTCACTATCCCTAAACCCCTTGGTGGCAATCCTTAGCTCCTTGTATGAAAACCTATAAAACCCATGTTCAAGCTCCCATTTTTCAATAACTTCAATATCCCTCAATCTCCTAACAATATGAACCTCTGCCAAAACTGCTACTATCATGACTATCGCAGCAGCAATGGATGCTCCAATTGGAAATCTGTTGGGCTTATCCTTAGATTGTGATTCCAAAACTGCAGGAAGTTTTGAAAGATCTAGATCCCGTGCAGGTCCATTCATTTTAAAACTCCACCCCAAAACACTGTGTGCACTGGAAAGCAACCCTGTGGAGGAAGAAAAACCCACATACATAAACTCCTCAAAAACCCCTGAAAGATCAAGGATTCAAGATGCATTGAAATCAAGGGCACCTTGGGCCTAGTCATCCCCCCTGGTATAACACTCACATTCAGCGGATTATCCCCACCATCAAAATCTATCCAACACTGAATGCTCTTTTCAGCCTCGAGATTGAATTTCTGATACAGCCCGCTCTCATTCATAAATTCCAGTCAGATTTTTTTGAAAACAGGCTACTAATGTCCACTCCAACTTGGTTATCATCAATGTCATTGAACTCAAATTCCTGACCTGTATCAAATTCCACTGCAAAAATTTGATTAGAAGGCATCCCGTTATTGGTAGAACTGAACATACCAAGGTACTGACTGGGCAAGGATCCCTCAAAGCTTCTAGAAGCTGTAACCACAAAGGTCAATCCATGGCCTCCCAGAGTTGGATACTCGGGCACAATGGACATGACAAAAGTTGTACTGAAAGAAAATGTAGAGTTGCTGGACAAATTCCTGAACTGTAGAGGGAATTGATAAACAGCATGGACCTGCAATCGCTGCATCACATTTGTGAGCTCTAGAATGTCTCGAGAATCAATTTTTGACACTCCACTCTGGCTCAGATTGGAATCCTTGAATCCCTCAAAAATAAAATCAGCAATCTTCTGCTGCTGTTGTGCATGCATCAAAACAAAATAGACAGAAAAGTAGAAGGCCAAAACCAAAGGAAGAAAAGTATGAGTGCTTGGCAATATTCTGCTCCTCATTATTCAGCCAGAGGCACAAGATTAATGACAAAATTAAATTTACAGAAGTCTTATATCAATAAACAGAGGACTTTGCAAACTCAGTACATAATTGGGGACTTCACCATAAAGTGTGGGAAGCAGTACCCATTAATGTGCTGTCTAGCCATGAAATAAAAAAGAGTGAAATGTGGAAGAATCTCTGAGAGCCAACATCTCTGAGTGCCAGAATCTCTGGGTGCCAACATCTCCTAGTGGAGGAAGATCACGCTGGTAGCCACTGGTATTCTATTGCTGCCATGAAATCAAAGTTTAAAACAGAGAGAAATGTGGAAGAATCTCATAATTCAGCACAGGCAAGAATCTCACGCTGGTAGCCACTGTTGTCCTGTTACTGTTTTGATAAGCCCCTGTAACCATGCATATTTGTGACACTGTGAGTACCTGTCATAATTCTGCACAGACAGGAATCTCACGCTCTGCTCTGCTCTGTTGTTGTTTTCATATAACTATAGCCATTCATCATAACATTGATCTATGAGTGCCTGACATTATTCTGCACAGAATACAGCCGCTTAAAGATTTACACAGACTTCTGTTGTCAGAGAATCTTCTGCTATCAGAGATTCAACATAACATCCAGAGAGTCGTGGAAAGGGAACAGATAATATGGTGGAATAACATCTGTAGTTGAAACCTGAAAGACAAAATTGTCATTCGATTTCTTCGATCTTTTATATTAATCTTCCAAACACTTTGTGAGGATTTAATTGTGCAAAGTTTATTTGTATAAAGTTTTCGATCATATTCTTTGATCTATTATAAGATTAGAACGGTAGAATATATAATAATCAGTTTTTGTTTGCTTGTTTGGTTGGAAAAAAGCCCAGCTTTCTCCATTTCTCCTTCCCGTGTTCATTAAAAATCGAAAACACTTTACCCACAATTTAAATTTAGAAAGCACAATGGAAGAGAGAAAATTCTTATAGGATTTATTTGACGAAAGCTCTCACTGAAAAACATTCAGGTTGATGATGAATTTTCTTCATTTTCTCAACTATCAATGTGTTGTCAGAGTGCAAATTTTCAGTCACTGGTGCTTTTTAGATCACTTCATTTAGGAAAAATGAACTCAAACACAATATAGCAATTGGGACAATTCCAAAAGTTATTTCGAGATGATTTTTCAACAAATCAAATGCATCTGGAAATACCGTGCTGCTCCATTTACCATACCAAATTCTTTAATTTGGCATAACCATTCCTTGTCAATAATTTACTTGTTTGCATTTGCTTGAAAGATTTTAAATCTTTCTCAAGAATTCTGTTTTGTGCAAGGATGTTGTAAAACGGTTCACATACTCTGTTTATTCCCTGCCTTGCTTACTTCTGCGCATTCTTACACTTATTGCATTGCACGAGACAACATGTCTGTGAGGCATTAGGTTAACTGGCTAATTGTGCGTTGTGAAATAGAAGTAGATTTAGGCTTTACACCAGTCAAGTGCATTTGCTTAGAAAAGTTTCAAAAACTTTTCGACAAATCCAATTTGCACATTCCTGACTGAAATCATTGCGTGCCACAGAATGACACTTCTTAGAGGTATTCTATCAAACAGTTTGCTTGCATTGTCTATTCTTCCTCATTATGCATTTAAATTTCACTTGCATTCATTCAAAAGCTTCTAAAGCTTTTTCGGCAAATTCATTTTGTGCATATCTGTAATTTTGTCATGCCAGTCAACCATATTTCTTTGATGCCCTCTGTAAAACACTTCGAATGCGTTGTTATTTTTCCACAAGACTTCTTAATTTTCTATGTGCTTTGGTAAACAATTCATACACTTGGTCTATGATTCCATGTTTTCCATACTTGTCCACCAGGGCGGTAGCAACTAAAACACCTTTAAAAATTATTTTGGCATGATGGCTGAGCAGAGCGCATTAGAATGTAATTTGGTTTTACGCCTGCCACTAGCATTTACATAAGAACTTCTAAAGCTTTTTCAAGAAATCAATTCTGTACATATCTATAATCTCCCAAGTCAGGGGCCTGCATTTCTTTGAAGAATTATGTAAAACATTTCGCTTTCCTTGTATATACTCCTTACTGTGGCACGACTGCGCATTCTCGAAGTCTTTTCAACAAATCTATTTTGTGCACTCCCCGCAATCACAACATTGCATAAGCAGGCGTGATCTTTGAGTCATTTGGTCAAACAAGTCAGGCGCATTATCTACGATTCCACATTTTACATGCATGCAAACTCCATTTGCATTAGTTTAAAAGTTTCAAAAGCTCTTTCAACAACTCGATTCGTGCATTCTTGCAATTATGACATACCATGAACGTGGTTTGTTTAAGTTTCTGCAGGTGCTTTGCAAAAGAGCAAGGATGGACATTGGCTTTGCACCGGCCAAGTGCATTTACTTTAAGTCTCTAAAATCTGTTCAATAGATCCATTTTGTGCAATCCTGCAATCAATAGCATACCATACGCCCACATTTCTTTGAGACATTTTTGTCAAACAGTTCAAATACTTTGAACATTTACTTAGCAATTTCTAAAACCACCTCAACAGAAGCAATTTGTACAAAACTTGCAATCAGGCGTTCAATGGAAAATCTTTGAGGCGTTCTGTTAAACACTTCTGGGGTTTTGTCTATGCTTTCTCAGGTTACAAGGGAAAAGCCCGTCAATTGCATTTTCTTCGAACTTCATAAAATCTCTTCACCAAATTCATTCTATGCAATCCTTCAATCATGGGATACCATGCAATGGAATTTCTTTACGAAATAACACTATGCTTCCAAATGTGGTAACAAAACTCCATATAATAATGAAGAAGGTTAGAACAGAACATTCGCTCTGCAACATTTTCGCATGCTGGGGTTTTTTTGAATTTTAAATGGCGGTTTGTTCTAGGGGGAGCCTTTCCCGTAAACAGGCGGTTGAACCTCACAGGGTTCTGCGGCAAGTACTTCGGATTCCCTGCCAAATCCCCCCTCCAAAGCTGATTGGAAAGATGCGCTTGTGGGGGGCCTGTGGGCAGTCTCGAATCTATATTGGTTGATTTTGCCCTAACGGAGGAAGGAACTGCAATTAGCCTCCTAGACTCTGTTGTGGACAGAACCATGGTCGACTTAAACCTTGCAATTGTGGGAAGATTCTTCAATTTTAGACCCACCATTGATATGGTAAGGAAGTGGGTGGGAACACAATGGAAACTCAAAGGAAGTGTTGTTGTCTCGGTGATGCCCGGGGTCTATTCATGTTCAGGTTCACTGCTCCGGAGGATCTTTTGTTTGCCCTGTCTGGTTCCCGGCTGTATGGGAAACCTTTTCTCACTCTTGCTAAGTGGAAGTCGGGCTTCAATCCTTTTGTTGAGCTCAGTAGGATGGCACTGGTCTGGGTCCGTTTGTCTGGCCTCCCCCTTGAGTTTTGGGACGAGTAGGTCTTCAAGTGGATTGGGAAATCTTTCGGCCACTATATCTCAGCGGATATGGTAACTCTGTCAAAATCACGTCTAGTTTTTGCTAGGTTTTGTGTCAATGTTTCGATCAACAAAACCCTACCCAACTTTGCAGTCCTCAAATCCAAACTTGGTCGCTGGATACAAGCCATTGTCTACGAGAATGCCACTCTCTTCTGCCAAACTTGTAACTCCAAAGGCCACATGATGACGAACTGCAAGGCTCCCCGCAAAATGGAGTTGAAGCTGAAGAACATAGCCTTTGAGGATGCAAAAGTGGCAGGGGAGGATAGACAAACCCCTCTGGGGGATTCAAACCCTGAGCTCGAGCCGAAGTATATTGCCTTTGATGAAGAGAAAGTTGATGGGGAGGGGGTTTTAGTCCCTTTCTCTCCTCCCACCGCTCTGACGACTAGAGCCTCGGCTCCCTCTGGGCTCGAAGATGGAGAAATATTGTATGGTACTTCTGCCTCTAATGATGCGCTCCCAGGTTCATCACTGGAGCAGGCCCTAGGTGCGGTGGGTATCTTAGGTCGCCATCCTTCGGATCTCGCGACCCCTCTCTCGGGTCCCCTTGGTTGTTTATCGGCTACTGCATTGGGTGCCAGCCCCCTTATTTGTGGGCTCTTCCCGAATGCATTTCCTAACCCTACCTGCTCACTTAAGGTGCTGGGCATGCTGACCGACGAAGAGGTGGACTGGCAAACTCAACAAAGAAAAACCAGGAACAAAAAGATAGATGTTGGTGTTGAGGCTAAGGTAGGAAGACCTTCTGAGAGGGCGAGAAGACAAAAAAAATGTTGCTAAGGAGATTGTTGTGGGAAGGCAGCTCACCCTCAACCTAAGCCAAAAAGTTAAGAAATGATTTTTCTTTCATGGAACATTAGGGGCCTTAACAGCCCTCTGAAACATTTTGCTATTAGACAATTAATCAGTGACTAAAGGGTCGACATTCTATTGCTTCAAGAAGTCAAGATGACTTATGCAAACTTTGAGATTTTGTGGGAAGATTATGGCCAGGGGCCCTTTTTTACTACTCTAAGGCTGAAGGGGTTGAAGAGGCTGAAGGGAGGCATGGCCACTCTGTGGAATCCCTCACGTGTTTCGAGGGACGCCCTTAGTTTCTCTCAGCACTACCTTGCAGTTACTTTCACTACTTTGACTGAACATTGGCACTGCTTTAATGTTTACGCCCCCAACACTCGCACTAGTAGTTGTGCAGTGTGGAATGAACTATCCCCATCTTTCCTCACCCTTAAGGATTCCAAAATCTTATTGGCTAACGATTTCAACTCACCCTTGTTCCCCTTTGAAAAGCTTGGTGGGTTGATGGACTACACTGATAGCGTGGGGGATTTTTCTAGTTTTGTCAACATCAATGGCTTCTATGATATGGAAATGAATGAAAACCCCTTCACTTGGACCAATAACAGAAAGGGCTCGCACCTCATTCAGGTCTGTCTTGACCGTTTCTTGGTCTCCTCCTCCTCATGGGACCTGGGACCGGCCTCCTCTTTGATTGTGTTGCCAAGGACTACCTTGGACCACAACCCTATGCTACTCAAATGGGTGGAGATACAATGTCCTACCCATGCCCCCTTCAGATACAAGATTATGTGGGCCTCCCACCCCAATTTCCATTCAAAGGTCTTGCAGTGGTGGTCTACCCTGATGAAGGGCACTGCTATGTTTTGTGTGGCTAAAAAACTTGAGATTATCATAAATGTTAAAGATTGGAGCAAGACCAATTTTGGGGACATTTTTAAAACCAAAAAGGATCTTTCTGGTAAATTGGACGTCCTCCAGCAGCCGATGGCTTCTGGGGATCTCTCCCTGGACCTACACTTCGATGAGGAAGCTACGAGGAAAGACTGGAAGGAAGTTATGGCTAGGGAAAACTTTAAGAAACCCCCCCTTAGGAAAATATGTAAAATCCTGGCGAATCCTACACTATTTTAGGAGGAAAAAATTTATATTATTTGCGAAATTTTTTAATTTGAAAGGATAAAATATTAATTTTACTGGCGAATTTTTTTCAATTGTATGAAAATTATGGCGAATCCTACACTATTTTAGGAGGAAAAAAAATATTATTGGCAAAAAATTTTAATTTGATAGGATAAAATATTAATTTTACTAGTGATTTTTTTCAATCGTATTAAAATTTTGGCGAATCTTTTATTATTGAATAAAATCACTTAATCAATTATTAGAATCGAAGATTAAATTTTCTCATTTTATCGGTGCAATTAACCCCCAAACTATTCAACAAGGGTTTGGGGGCAGCACCCCCAAGACGGGGTCAAGGGGCAGCACCCCTTGCGGGGTCCCCCGAAAGCTCAAATGACTTTTATTAGTTTTTTAAGGCACCATGAGTTAATTTTATATTCGTTGATAGGAATCAACCCTTATTTTTTAACTGTTGGATGATCCGAAATCAATGGCATGAATTCTATTCGGGCCAAAGTCTTAAAGGACACAAAGATTCCACCGAAAGTCTCTGGAATAGAGACACGTGTAAATACCATTGGCAAATATGGGTCGTCGATTAAGACAAGCTTTGGAAATTGTAGGCGATTTTTTTCAATTTACCATGTCCAAAATTTAGATTTGATAGGTGATATTGTGAAAGAAAATAAGAAAAATACATAAACTAATGGGCGATGGGCCCGAATTCGACCCAACATTTATAAAGTTTGGGTGACATGGCGAACCAGATATACACATATTATTTGCCAAATCCCAAGTCGCAGACATGAGACATTCACCAAATGGCGAATATTCGCCACTAAAATTATCCCTGGTAATGGCCAAGGAGGAAGTCTTTTGGAAGCAGAGATCCTGTGTCCAATGGTTGAAGGAAGGGGATCGCAATTCTTTTTTGTTCCATAGATCGGCTTGCAAGCACAAGAAAAGGAACTCTATCCGTACCCTACGGGACAATGGGGGCTCAAAGATCTCTGATCCAACTTAGCTTGGTAATATGGCCATTGATTACTTCCTTCACCTTTTCTCTGAAATTAACTCAGGGGACGTGGAGAACTTGCAAGACCAACTCCTCTCCCACCTCCCAAGGACTGTGACTAAAGATGATAATGAGCTCCTGCTCTCCCGAGTTTCTAATGATGAGGTCAAAAGGGCATTTTTTCCATGGGTTCCTATAAAGCCCTCGACCCAGCCAAGAATTTTGGGACATAGTGGGACAAGATGTGACCAGGGCTGCTAGAGACTTCATTAGAATGAACAAGCTCCTTCGTCAGCTCAGTGATACTTTCATTGTTTTGGCTCCTAAGATTGGGGACCCTAGAGCAATGGAAGATTATAGACCCATTAGTCTATGCAACACTCTCTATAAAATCTTCTCTAAGATCTTGGTCAATTGGGTCAAACCCTTACTCAACAAGATTATAAGTCCTAACCATAAGGGGTTTGTTCCTGGTAGGCAAATCATGGATGTTTCTATCACTACTCGTGTAATCGTTCATTCCATTGACTGAAGTAAAACTATGGGGATGGCCTTCAAGCTTGATATTTCTAAAGCCTATGGTAAAGTCAATTGGATCTTCATTTACAAGGTTCTCTCTACTTTGGGTTTCAGTCAGGCATTCATTAATACTATCAAGGAGTGTGTTGAGACTATCAGATTCTCGATTCTAATGAATGGTAAACCTGGTGACAAGTTTCCTCCAGTCAAAGGTCTGCGTCAGGGGAACCTCTCCCCCCTACCTCTTCATCCTTCTTGCTAAAGTCCTTGGTAGCAACATGATGCAGCTGGTCCAGAATGGCATTATTCAGGGAATTAAGCCCACCACCACCCTCCCTCCCTTGATTATGTAGCAGTTTGTTGATGACACTTTTTTATTTGGTTCTTCTTCAGTTAGGGAAGCTAGAGTGTGGAAAAACCTTCTTGATGATTATGCCTCTGCCTCTAGTCAACATATTAACTACCATAAAAGTAGGATCTTCTTCTTCAACATGGATCAGATTTTTCAAAGGAAAATTCTTCACATTCTTGAGTTCCAGTCGGCTTCCCTCCCAGCAAACTATTTGGGCCTCCCATTGACGATTAAAGATGTTAAAAATGATTTCTTGAACACCATCCTTGAGAGAACCCAAAGGAAGCTTGTTGGATGGAAAGGCAAACTCCTTAGTAATATTGGGAAGTTGCAATTGCTTTCTGCTTCGCTGTAGGGAATCTCGATACATTTCCTCTCAATTTTAAAAATTACTAGAGTCACGGTTGACAAACTTGAGAAAATCCAACTCACCTTCTATGGTCTGGTTCTGAGAAGAAAAAAAGACTCCTGCTGGTCTACTGGGATAAAGTCGGTTTCCCTAAGTCCCTTGGAGGCCTTGGATTATGAAAAATTATTAATCTTAACAGAGCTTTGCTTTCTAAAGTGGCTTGGACTATAGTCTTAGGTACTTCCAATTGGTGCAAAATCATGGAAGCCAAATACCTTGACATGGTCTGCTTCTACAAGCTTTACATGGAGCATGGCCACCCCTAGGGATCCAAGATTTGGAACAATATCCTCAAATGCAGGAGCACGCTGGAGAAGGGCCTCATTTGGCAAATTGGAAATGGTAGGGATATCTGGTTTTGGGAGGATGATTGGTTAGATGGCATTATTCTGGGCTCCTCTAGGTTCTCATAGCTCAGGAATATCCTCACTCTTCATATTGGAACCCTGGTATCTAACTATGTTACTAATGGGAAATGAATGGACCTCCTACCCCCTCTGGCTGACAAGCCTGATCTTATTCTTTGTGTCAATAATCTCATGGATCTGTTAAATAGAACTCGCATTCCCTTATTTGACTGCCCTGATAGAATCCTCTAGTCTCACATTCAAAATGGTGGCTTCTCTGTTAAATTGGCTTACAATCTATTGATAAAGGAGGTTGCTGACACGACTTGCTGGAAAAAAGTGTGGAGCTACCAATTAATTCCTAAAGTGAACTTTTTTTGGTGGTCATGTTTAGCTTATTGTCCTTGTCCTCGTTAGTCAGGTCCAGAATATTATCCATGCCCTTTTGGTTATCAGAATCCTCAAAGAGCTCCTCATTTTTCATCATGTCATTGATGGGTTTTTTCACTTTTTCCTTTGCCAACCTATTGGAGTGGTGGGTGTGGCCCTGATGGGTGTCAACATCAAAAGTGGCATCGAGATTGAGGACAATCTTTTTGGTTTTTTTGTTTGGGTGATGGAAAAATGCCTCCAGGGTGCGGTCTCTCTTGTTATCTTCTAGGGAATCCTGGATAGGTTGGATATTAGAAGAGGTAGGGCTCAAGCAGGGGTATTATTGCACTATTTTCCTTTCGACCCAGAAGGAGAAGGAAGGACACCCTAATTCAGAGAGACAGTGGGCGAAGGACATGGCTGATACTGGGGGTCTAGATGGATAAAAATGGCTGGAGGTGGACAAAGGGCACATTGGAAATTATAGAGACGCAACATTAATTCTTGGTGTAGGATGATAGGTTTTTTACCCAAGGCTTTATCTTTTGGAACATCAGCCACATTACTTTCCATGGAGTGCAGTAAATAGAACATAATAGAAATCAAATCTTTATACTTAAGATGATTAAGGAAAGGCAAATGATAGTAGTAGAAAACACCATACCGTCCCTCCAGCGTGAAGTATTTTATGATAAGCTTACGCATTAAAGGCCATAATTTTGGGAGGTCTTTCGTGTTATAGCCTCCATGCATAAACAAAGGATTCTCTTCTGGGCTCCTAAATAACTGGGCCAAATCTATCTTAGCAGGGGTTTTGCTAGTTTTCTTCCATTTGCGACTAGTGGTAGGGAGACTAGTGGCTTTCCCAATGACATCTTTGTTAATTTCGAACAAAATGTCAATCACAGAGACTCTCATATCATTCCAAGACAACGCAAATTGACAGGAAATCATTTCATTGTAACCAATCATATTTTCCATGAGGAGTAGAATACCACCTTCCTTACAAAAATACATCATAGGGTTTGTGATGAATTCCTCCTCGATTTTGTCTGGCTCAATCTTGTGCCTATCGCCACCCATCTCAATCCCAGTGCAAACTCTAGAAATTTGAAGCAGGTAAGGCACACAATGAACCAAGAAACCATAGTCAACATAATACCTCCAACTAAGTGCCAAAAATCCCCTATTGAAACGCAGAGCCAAGAAACCACACTTTCCAAAATAGCACGAACGAATATTTAAAAACCTATAGAACTTAGCAAGAGAAACATAGAAACTTAGCTTGGAAGTAATCCGCCAATAATTAAGATCATTATTAAGGCAGTAAATACACTACCCATCAAATTGCAAATCAAGGACAAGGCGAGGTGGCACGTGAAATTTTCTCCATGGATGCAAAATTAATCATAAAAATCCACACCATATCTATGGCAAATCGTCGTATTAAGAAAAAGCCACCAAAGAAACTTTATTAAATGATGACACTTTAAATCTCTCGGCATGAGGTCATGCCACGTCCTCCTTGTGAATACCTCACTATCCATTACCTTGGAAATGTTGAGAGGAAAACAATGATTATAGCTCCAACTCATAGTGAGGGGTTGTTAATCAACTCCCTTTGTCTACTCAAGACCTACTTAGGCGGGAAATGAGTGATGGAAATAATACCCACTATGACATTTAAAAACTAAGCTTTTTGTTGGCCATTTCTTTTGGTTCTAGGGCCTACCATTTCCCTCCCTTACAACACCTATGTTTGTTTTGAATTTCTCTGCCACCTAGAGCGCAATGGGGATCCTATGCTTTTAAGTTGGTGGAGCTGGAGCTATAATAATTGTTTTCCTCTCAACATTTCCAAGATAATGGATAGTGAGGCATTCACGAGGAGGACGTGGCACGACCTCATGCTGAGAGATTTAAAGTGTCATCATTTCATAAAGTTTCTTTGGTGGCTTTTGCTTAATACAGTGGTTTTCCATAGATATGGTGTGGAATTTTATGATTAATTTTGCTTTCGTAGAGAAACTCTCACGTGCCACCTCACCTTGTCCTCGATTTGCAATTTGATGGGTAGTGTATTTATTTCCTTAATAATGATCTTAATTATTGGAGGATTACTTCCAAGCTAAGTTTCTATGTTTCTCTTGCTAAGTTCTGTGGGTTTTTGGATATTCGTTGGTGCTATTTTGGAAAGTGTGGTTTCTTGGCTCTGCATTTCAATAGGGGATTTTTGGCGCTTAGTTGGAGGTATTATGTTGGCTGTGGTTTCCTGGTTCATTGTGTGCCCTACCTGCTTCAAATGTTTGGATTTTGCACTGGGATTGAGATGGGTGGTGATAGGTGTCGTATGATGAATGTGGACCTCTTAATTCAACACAAATGCAACATAGTCCTTACACAATCGATGGATTTACAAAGACAAACATGAATTGTTTGTTCTGCAAATGCGATTGAAGTGACCTGTTGCCTCCTAATTAGAT
>MU217112.1:0-16051 GCA_018584345.1 Thuja plicata | reverse complement strand
TCATGCTCCTCCTCGATCTGGCAATTGGAATCAGATTTGGTAGACGGCGGCTAGTAACATTTATGTTTACTCTAAATAGTCATGTACACCTGTTCACCTATATTTCTCTGCAATAACTATCTCTCTTGTCTATGAACAGTTCATAGCCAAGTGTTCATCTTATCATCGCCTAGGACTTCTTCTCCTTCCTCTTGGCACTTCTAGAAACTCAGCCATAACTCTGTTCTGCTCTGCAACATGTTGAATCTCCTCTTTTTCACCGTCATTGAAACAAATCTATTCAAATCTTGGCTGACTGCTCTGTGCATGATTTTTTGCAATTGGAAACCCTCTGATCAATTCTAGAAATCCCTCTACAACTGAGAAAAACACCCCTGAGCTCTGACGACCTTACTACATCTTCGTTGCACAGTCGCAGGCTGTGTTAAACTGTCTTTTAATCCTGCGCGACTGAGCGATAATCCATCTCTATACTCCAATCACGCAGTCGCAAGCCCCTTTTCATTTGTCCTTATTACTCGGCGAGTGAGCGATGAGCTGCCTTTTCCTTTGGTCGCAAACCCGCAAGCCTTTATCTTCTACTCTTATTTTATGCGCGAGCACGCGACCACAGCTGCATCTTTCTTCAATCGTTCACTCGCGAGCCATTTTTTCCTTATGTTATTTTCTCGGCGAGTGAGCGACGAGCTTTTTCTTTTGTCAATCGTTCAGTCGCGAGCTGATCTCTGATGTCCTTGAAACATTGGCGATTGAGCGATGAGCTCTTTCTTTTATTGATTGCACAGTCGTGAGCAACCCTTTCCTTTGTTTTATTGCTTAGCGACTTCGCGATGACACCTTCTCTATAGCTCGTCGTAGTCCCGCAAGCAGATCCTCCTTTGTGTGAATTGCTCAGCGAATGAGCGACGAGGAATCACTTTCTGCTTAATCGCGCACTCGCGAGCAACATTTTGTTTATCCTTTCTGCTCGGCGAGTACGCGACGACTTTACCCTTCGGCTCGTCGCACACTCGCGGGCTGTTCCTTCTTTCATTTGACAACTGCAGCGACTGAGCGATGAGCTCTTCTTTTCTGCTCGTCGCAAGGTTGCGAGCTCTTTCTATTTACCCAATTTGATCAGCGACCAAGCGATGACCATATCTTTCTACTCATCGCGTACTCGCGGGCCATCTTCTATTTACCTTTTTTTCTCAGCGAGTGTGCGATGAGCTCATCTGTTCCTTTGGTCGCTCACCTGCGAGCAGTTCCTTCTTTCATGTTCATTGCTCGGTGAGTGAGCAACGAGGCCTTGCTTTCTTCTCATCGCGCACTCGCGAGCTCCTTTTCTTTGTTCTGAACTGCTCGGTGACTGAGCGACCATTATACTCTTTCAGCTCGTCGCCGACTCGCGGCCCCAACATGACAACTTAGAAACAACTCACGACTGCGTGATTGGACATTGTAACACTGAACCCGCTCAGTCGCAAAGCTAGAACGACTTGACCTATATAGCTCGCGATTGCGCGATTACCATCTCCTTCAGCTCGTCGCTCAGTCGGGGGTGGATTGAACTTATGCAAGAATAGGTCGTGATTGCGCGACGACCACAATTGGTAGCTCATCGCGCACTCGCGCAACTCAAAGATATGACATAAAAAGAAAGATTTTAAAAGGGGCCTAGCCATTTTGGGCAGGAAAACACAGAGGATGGCCAAATTTCATAGGGAATGGAAATTTTGGTTAACAGTTACAATAGGAACAAGATTGAGCCAAACAAAATTGAGGAGGAATTCATCACAAACCCTATGATGTATTTCTGTAAGGAAGGTGGTATTCTGCTCCTAATGGAAAATATGTCTGGTTACGATGAAACAATTTCTCGTCAATTTGCATTTTCTTGGAATGACATGAGAGTCTCTGTGAATGACATTTTGTTTGAAATTAACAAAGATGTCATTGGGAAAGCCACCGGTCTCCTTACCACTGGTTGCAAATGGAAGAAAACTAGAAAAACCCCTGCTAAGATAGATTTGGCCCAGTTCTTCAGGAGCCCAAAAGAGAATCCTTGATGATGCATGGCGGCTATAACACGAAAGACCTCCCAAAATTATGGCCTTTAATGTGTAATCTTATCATCAAATACTTCACGCTGGAGGGACGGTATGGTGTTTTCTACTACTATCATTTGCCTTTCCTTAATCATATTAGGCATAAAGATTTGATTTCTATTCTGTTCTATTTACTACACTCCATGGAAAGTAATGTGGTTGATGTTCCGAAAGATAAAGCCTTGGGTAAAAAACTTGTCATCATGCACCAATAATTAATGTTGCATCTATATAATTTCCAATGTTCCCTTTGCCCACCTCCTTCCATTTTTATCCTTCCAGACCCCCAATATCAGCCATGTCGTTCACCCACTGTCTCTCTGGATTAGGGTGTCCTTCCTTCTCTTTTTGGGTCGAAAGGAAAATAGTGCGTTAATACCCCTGTTGTGAGCCCTACCTCTTCTAATACCAACCCTGTC
Source organism: Thuja plicata (assembly GCA_018584345.1). Taxonomy (NCBI): domain Eukaryota; kingdom Viridiplantae; phylum Streptophyta; class Pinopsida; order Cupressales; family Cupressaceae; genus Thuja; species Thuja plicata. The sequence goes on along the minus strand of MU217112.1, from coordinate 13,545 downwards.
CAGGATTCCCTAGAAGATAAGAAGAGAGGTCACACCCTGGAGGCATTTTTCCATCACCCAAATAAAAGAACCAAAAAGATTGTCCTCAATCTCGATGCCACTTTTGATGTTGACACCCATCAGGGCCACACCCGCCACTCCAATAGGTTGGCAAAGGAAAAAGCGAAAAAACCCATCAATGACATGATGAAAAATGAGGAGCTCTCTAAAGATTCTAATAACCAAAAGGGCATGGATAATATTCTAGACCTGACTACCGAGGACAAGGACAATAAACTGAACATGATCACTGAGGATGCTGCGGAAACCAAGGTGTGTAACGCTACCTCTAGTGACATGGTTGGTAAGTTCAAACACCAAATTTCTGCGTTAGAGAAAACTATGTCCCAGCTGAAGGAGGATATGGAGGGAACCAACAAGCAGCTTATGGATGTTATTAAATTTGCACTGAAATTCATGAACACCTCCACTACCACCCTCTATCTGCTCCATGAAAAGGAGTCTACTGGCCTGGTTGCAGAGGAAGAAAATCCTCGTGAACTCTTCAAATTTCCGTAGGAAGAGTGGGAGGACATTATGTTGTCCAAGCACTTGTGGAAAGGAAACTAACTTTGGTTATGGTTTTCTCTATGGACATCGATGCTAGCCCATCAGGTCATTTTTGTTGTTTTTGTTGTAGCTTCGAGCTAAGAATGTGATGGCGGTTTTATCCCTACGTGGCATCCTAAGAACAATAGCTCTTTTAAGTTGTACTTTTTTGGAACTCTACTAATTCTGGGTTTCTGGATATTTGGTGGTGGTTCTCTAGTTTCCTTATTTTGGTTTTTGATAGGGGTAGGCTACTATTCTTCTTGGTTGATATGTGCTTTAGATCTGGTTAATTTGTTGCTAATTCATTTCTAGTGTGTTGTTTATTTTTCAACGAGCCAAAACCCTCTTGCTGCTGCTTCTATCAAAAACAAAACTCCATATCATTTACAATCCCTCTCATAGACAATTAAAAGAGTTATTTCTTTTTATCTACTCAAAATGAGTCACGAGATTTGTTTCTTTCAGAGCATAATAGCATTAGCCATGAGTTGTGGAGTTGTCTTTAATAGCTTGGTAGCATGGGACACAGTTTGTGGAGTTGTGTCTTTGAGAGTATGGTAGCAACATTAGACAAGAATTATGAAGTTTTGTCTCCCACAGCATGTTAGTATTAGAAGTTGTGGAATTTGTGAATTTGTTAGCATGGGCCATTAATGAAAGTGAGATAGCATATTAGCATTAAGGAAGAGAACATTATATAAAGAATTTTAATTGGGCGTATCTAAAATTCTTTAAATGTTTAAAAAACCTTCATTTAATGAAAATCTAATGTTTTTGAAAAAATTGAATTGTTTTTTAATTTTCACTAACAAAATTTTTATTGAAATCTTTTTATTAAAATCTCAATGAAGTTTGAACCACTATCTCCTAGTATTCTTGCTTTCAATATTGGGTTTTCAATACTTGTGCATTTTTTCATTGACAAAAGAGCAACACATAATCTACCTTATGGAGAAGAAAGGAGAACATGGGAGCTACATTTGAAGGGAGTTTTTAAGTATTTTCATACTTTATGTTTATGCTCTCATTTCAAATGGATTTCATGATAGATTAGATAGGTTTGCATGCCATTTAAGGTTTTGTGGTTACCTAGATATGCATATTTTTCCTTTTTCTAGTCTTACATTTGGTGAACCCAACGTGAACATGCTAAAAATCTGATAAATTTGTTTGCATGCAGGTTTTCTTTGCTATTTTGTTGTTGCATGCATGTTTTCAATGATTTGATTATATCTCCTAAATGGCTTGGAATATGTTTATTAAATTTTTATTGAAGGTTGGGGATGATATCAAGAGCCTACAGTCCGAAAATTAGATTTTTATGATTAATTATGTGCAATTTATTTTGTTTTTATGATTTTTCGTAAAAAATTAATTTTGGGAGCACATTAGTGAATTTCTCTAAAACATTTACATTTCTGGAAATCTCTTCAAAATCTAAATGGGGTCTATTCTTTGAGTTTTTTTATTTTCATGACAAATAATGACCGAAATAAATACATCTTTGAAAACTGATCTGTTTTGAAAAATAGGGTCCATAGGGCATAAATTAAGGATTTTTTTTTTAAATTCTTACATTTTTGAAATATCACTGATTTTTAAGAGGGGTTATTTATTTCCATTTCTACTTTTCTAGTCTAGGGATATATTTAAAAATTGGATCTTTATGACTAGGTAAAAAGCATAAAAACATCAAGGTGCACTTGTTCCAATTTAAATTGATTTGTATGCTTTTACTTTGTATGCATGTTTTCTGTGTTACTAATGATCTATGCAGCACTTTGGCAATCGTGGGATGAAGATAAATTGAGAAAACTACTAATGTATCTAATGTAGGATGTTTGATGAAGACCTTTCATGCTTTCATAAAACTTTCATGTCTTTTTTTTGAAACACTTCAGTTTGGTGCTTAAAAATAATCATTTTGTTTATGTTTCTGAAGTGTCTTGTAGTTTTGTAAACCCAAGGAATTTCATGGATGTATCTTCTCCCCTCACCTTCACAGATCTTGGGTGAAAGATAAATCCATGCAAATCCTTTAGTGTGGCTACCTCCTGAGTGCTTTAACAAAGCCGGTGAGAGTAGATTTCCCAACCAGTAACAGGATAAAGCCAAGCCCTTCTAAACTAGTATATAAGAGATGTCATTGTGATTAATCTCATAGTGAACAAGTGTTGAATATGTTATACTGGGAAGAAGATTTCCCTCAGCACCCTTGTGGTGTGTAAAAACCTATAGAGCACAACTTCTGTAGGCTGGGAGGCCTCCACAACGAAGCTAATCTGCCGCACGTATAACCACCTGAACGGATGCCTTGACTAAAATATTTTTTGTATTATCCAAGAACCCTCTATCTGTTGGCACAGAAGGTCATATACCAACTAAGACACCCCACATTTTTTGCGGCTCTTAGTAGAGACAACAGTCCCTTGGGAAGTGATGACCCTTGGGATTCGAAGCTTGGTGTGCTTGAGAAGTGAGTGCACTATAAGGAGGAGCCTGTGCCTCTAAGATTCTAAGTTTTTTTCTATTAGTAAGTGTGGATGAACTTTGTTCAAGTGGGGATTCAACATATATTTTCCTTGCCATCCTTAGGTTGTGATGTGTTTGTTTCAGTTTTACAACAGTCATTCTCCATGACGTGTCTTGTGTGGGTGTTTCAAAAAATTTTAAAGAACAATTTCAAAAGCACTCCAAAGCATTCTATTCTCATGCTAGAAATTCTCAAAATATTCTTGAACACTTTGATTTTTCCCAAAACATCTTGTTTCAAAACCTTTTGAACATATGGAAACCAAAAATATTTATCTTGGTGCCTTGCAGTTTTCTTCCTCTTGCATATTCATGGCATAATCCCCTTTGCACACATTACATAAATATCCTTGCATTTACATTTCAAAAAGATTCTTGCATTTTAGTCCTCATTGTAATCCTCATTATAGTCCATCTTGCATAATTCCTAATCATAGTCCTTTTGCATAAATAGCTCATCTTAGATCATCTCTAGAAGCTTTGCAAAAGAATCCTAGAAAGTATTCAAATCATAGAACCTTTCTTTATGACGCTGAAAATAGGATCTTGACTTGGTCCCCTATTCCCAATTTTCAAACCCCCTTATCAATTGGTCACATTCCACCTTTGTCATGATGGATTTGACCTAATCCCTTTTATCAAAAATTGTCCCTTGTCCCTAATCCCCTTTTTCAAGTCAATATTTTTTTTATTCAACCTCATAAGGTTATGCTCTTAGGTTTGTGTCATTTCCAAAGATTTTTTGTCAAAGTCCAAAAAACCAAAAAAAGAATTGCATAAGCCTTAGGTTGCATTTTACATAAGCTCCTTGCATTTCAAAAGTTGCATTTCCAAAAATCCAAAAAAATCAATTGCATTAAGCCATAGGTTTATTTGTATAGAATCATCCAAAGTCCAAATTTGCATTTACATTAAGTCCTTGCATATCTTAGGTTGCATTATCATCCTAAAAGTCCCTCAAAAAAAAAATCAAAAATATTGCACTTGCACATAGTCATCATGTCGATCTTCACTAGGTTCCAAGCATCCAAAAGGCAACAAGACACTTATCAACCCATGTTTCCATCACAAGGAAAATCACAATTATCCTTTGATCCTAGACAAGATATACCTTTGCAACAACAAGATTCTAAGAAAAGACAAATGACATCAATACAACCAAACAATCAATTGCATCAAGTCCACACACACATGATTCAAAAGTTGCAAACAAAATTGGACAAAGAAAATAAGAGCTTGAAAGAGAGGGTAGAAAATATGATAAAGAGTAGAAAGGAGATGGTCAAACTCCTTGGATGTCCAAGTAAATATTTTGGTGAAATTTACATACAATCTCTCATTGAAAAATCAAAGATACCAAAACTTATATCACAACTAAATGAGGAAAATGAAAAATTTAACAAAGCCCAATTCAATCATGTGCAAGAGACAAAATTTTTGAACCAAGTCCCAGATCAAGATCAATTCAATCAAGTTTCAAATTATTCTCCATGTACTCAAATTTTAAATCAATCATTCAACCAAATTCCCAAACAAACCTTTCAACCATTGCATGGCATAATTCTATTGGGGCCACCACCTAATTATGAACCGATCTTCATTCCAATGTAACCAAGTGTCCCTCAAGAAACCAAACAACCTCTTGTGCAAACCATACAAACAAGTCAATCAATATCAAGGTCACCAATTATTTTGCATTCAAGAACATTGTCTGGTGATGAAGTCCCTCTTATGTCCTCAAATCAAACAAGTTTTTCTCAAACAATGACAATTTCAAATATGACACCTTTCAGACATAAACCAAGCATAATCAATGAGAAACATTTTGTTGAACATATTCATTCCAAAAATTTTGTACAACATGTGAATAATGGTGAGGTATCACCAACAAGATCCATCAAGCAGCGCAAGTTCAAATCTAAAGTTTTAAAGAATTTGCTTCAAAAATTGGATCCTATAATTGAAGAGGATGACACAATAATTCACACGTGTCTAGCAATGGATCATTCCAAAGAAATCACATGGATGACATACCTATTTCCCCTCAAGACATTTACCTTCAAGAAACATCCATGTTTCCCTCCACTCCTTCATCCCCACATTCCTCCCAAGAGAAATTTCCTCCATCTCCATCAAGTGACTCTTCCAATAATTCAACCTTCTAAGGGCTATTCATAGAAGAAATCCAAACTATTCCTCTTCATAACCTAAGTACCTTTCATGTTGAAGAAATCTTTGAGCCAATCCTATCATTTTCTTCATCTTCAACCAATCCCATTCATGATCGTCCCATCCAAAGTCCATCTCCCTCATGTTCCAACATTAACCCCTTTCAAGAATCCCCCTTGCATGTCCAAAGTAATATCCCATGTCAAGAGGATGGTTCGAAGCACAAAGAAACATGTCTAAAAAAATATCAAGATCAAGATCCGAATGATGACCAATCCCCCCAACTGTTGAGCAAGAGCCCATTCTCATTGAGCCTCATGAAGATCCCACTATCCTTATCACCCTTATCCAAGATGATCCCATCCAAGCTGATCCTCTTCCACTTCAAAACCAAAATGTTCTTCCAAATCCTATTGACCTTCCACTTCCTAAGCAAGATCATGATCTCCCTTTCATTTCTTCCCATGATCCCATGCCAAGTCAAGATCAAGGTGTCCCTTCACCTTCATGTCTACCACAAGATCCCATCATCCCCCCAAAACCTCCTAGAGACCCTTCCATCCCTCTATCTCCTTGTCCTAATCCTTCAAATCCCCCTTGTGATACAAGCACATGTATGCAAGTTGTTCATGAACCCCTTACACTTCAAATGGGTTCCCCTTGTTCTATCAAGTCTATTCCACCTCATGGTCCTATAATTCCTTCCATATCATTCACACCTCATAATAATGGACTTGCATCTTGTAGCAAGTATCCTACCAGTCAAAGAAAGCTTTATGTAGTCAAAGGGGTAGATCTCCATGTAAAAAGTACATTAGAACCCTTTCATGTCAAATAAAATTTTGATGACCATGGTCTTAATAAAAAATATCAATCTCAAGGCATTGGTATCCCTTCAAAATCTAAATCCAAATGTATACCCCCCCCTTCATCCATTCCATCAATCCTAGGTCCATATATTCCTCCCTCCACTAGCTTGCAACCCATTTAACCTTTCCCAAATACAAGTCAACAAAGGCACACATCTTGGAGAACCTTTCATCCATCCAAAATGATTCCATATCATTCCTATCAATCCATGAATCCCATTCCCTTTCCAAGAAATTTTGATGTCAAGCATAAAATGTACAACTCAAGCAATCCACATGTAGTCAAGGATCAAGATGTCCAGTCTAATCGACATGTAAAAAAGAAGTAAGATATGATCCTGAAAGAAAAAAAAATATCAAAAAGGCCACAAAGGCCCATTGAGAAAAAAATAACATCAAAAGCCATATGGGTTCCAAAATCCATTGTGTAAGAAATACATTCCAAGGACTCACAAAAGAATGAAAAATCCAAATGCATGTGGATTCCCAAGAAGATTCTTGAAGCACAAAGTCCCAAAGAAAAATCAAAACTGGCATTGAAATTTGCTATCCCTCCATCTAAATGTCTTCCATCCTCCAAATCCATTTGGAATCCTTGTGTCCCAAAATCCATATCCATTCCTTCGCCAAATCCAAAATCTTATTTTCTTCTATTACTCCATCACCCCTCAAGGTGTGTGCCAACGTTATTCTTGTGTCCATTTCCATCCATTCAAAATCAAGCCTTCTTCCACTCCCTTCATTATCCAAGATCTATTTTCCAACCTTTCATCCATCATATCCAATCCTTTTCATAAACCTTATCCATCCTTATCCAATCATCCATTTCATATCTCTTTGTCATTACCCTACCAATGTCTTTGCACATAGTATCATAGTCCATTATTGTATATCCTTCAAGAGAACCATCCAAAGAGTAAGACACTTGAGTCCTTTGTCCATTTCATATCATGCATCCATATTTACAAGAGGTCAAAACTTCCAAAATGTTAAAAAGTTTTAAAAAAAACTGAAAAAGTGAAAAATTGAAAAAAAAAATGAAAAAGGAAAAAGTTGCCTTGATGAAAACCTGGCAAACATGAATCTTGGTAACACAAAAAAAAGATTCAAAAGAGAAATAAATTTTGTCCAATAGTGAAAACCAAGCAAACAGGTGCTTTGGGAAAGTACCATGATGAAAACCTGGCAAACAGGCATCATGTGTAATTCTATAAACTTATTGCAGTCTATGCTTGGGGGAAGATTTCATTTGTGTTATCCTTAATTACTCCTATCATTATCCTCCATTATCCCCAACATGTCCTCCATTATCCTATGCATGTCACATCAATTATCCTATCCCCTTTTCCCCAACTTTGATCTTGACACAGTTACAAATATTCCTTGAAGCATCACATGTCCTATCTGCTTTACATTGTCCTGATCCCTTTGGTCTATATCACCTATCCTATCAAAACCTTTCATCCATATTCTATATCCCTTCTCATTATCCCTAATTGATCTTGCATATCCTATCCATATCCTATCATTTTCATGTTCATATCCTATCATTATCCTATGCAGGTCCTATTATTTTCCTATCTAAATCCCTATCTGGGTCTTGATGTACAATAAGGACGTTCAATGAAAAAACATGCTTTCAAAGAAAAACCTCTTGACATGTCCATTTATCACATTCCATCCACTACACTATTTTCCTTATCCTATCATTGTCTTAACCAGTCCCTTCGCTTGTTACAAAAATTGTTATCTCATTTCTTGGATAGTCCTTGGCACCCAAATAGATCCAATGTAAGAAACTCTTGGCCTTCATCCCTCTACCAGTCCATTTTTCCTTTCACAATGTACCTACCTTGCTAGACACTGGGGGCAATTTCAAAAAATCCTAAAAATCCAAATAAGAAGCTAAAAATCCCAAAAAATTGCATAATGTCCTAAAAAATCTCTAAAAATCAAATACGTTCCTAAAAAAGGACCTTAAAAAATCATATATGATGCTCAAAAAATCCTAAAAATCATAAAAATTCTTGAAAAAAGATCATCACAAAAAATTCAAATATCTCAAAAAATCCTAAAAATTGCAAAAGCTTCTTCAAAAATCTGTAATAAATTTGTACATACTTGTCTTTCTTTTATGTAACCATCATCATGTGTGCAGACATTCATGGAAGATCCATCATTCTGTGCTTAATGAAATTATGTTCTCACAAGCGTGATCTGATTGTGACTCTCCAATCTGGTTGGACCTGTTCAATCTTTTCGTCTCAAATATCAACCTATCAATCAATTATCCCATTAGTCAATAAAAGTTAAGCTATCAAACAAGAACATTTAATGAAAGTAACAAAAGATCAAAATGGTTGTTGGCTCACATTGTTTCAGTGAGTGTTTTCTCTTTCATTGATTTTTCTTTTTGATCACGTTCCTATTCTACTCAATGATATTTTCTGAACTTATGAGTGTAGCCAGGATGGTTCATGATCAGTTGTTGCTTTGTCTTCTGCCTGTTTGATGATCTCATGCAATTCTGGGGTATGTCTGCTATATGCTTTGGGATGGAGAAGATCATCCTCTATCTGTATCATGTTTGTCTATGCAAAAGGATGACTTTATTACTCTGGCCTTTTGTGCCACGATGCACCGCATCCGGTTTTGCAACATCAAAATAAGCTCTTATGACATAAATTGCACTTATGAAAATAAAAAATCTTTCTATCTTACTAACATTTATTTGTCTAATTTCTGCTTCCTGCTAATATTTCTTCCATCAATCGTTGCAATCATTTCTCTTTTCAAAAAAATTTTCTTCTTGTCAATTTATGCCCAATTTTTTGAGGGGGCATCCTACCTCCATTCTGTCGATCTACTGGGGCATGATTTTTAATTTTTCTTTGACACAACTCTCACAATCGCATTGTATCAAAGAGGGGCAAAATGTAGACACCTAAAAATGGTTCGCACTTATGTGCTCCCTTTTTTACACATCTTATAGTCACTAATATTGTGTCATTCTTCCATGTCATCAATTACTAACATTTCTCTTATTTTGGCCGAATTGATCATCTTCCTAAATCAATCCAAGATCATTCCAAACTCATATCAATGTCTTATCAATCTCTTTCAATCAATCCTCTGGCACTATCCAAGTTCATCAATGCCTCATCATTATTTAATTCCTCCAATAGCATTTTCAAAATTCATTGATGCTATTTCATCATCAATCGTCATTTTGAGAGCATTGTATAAGTTCATCGATGCCTCGCTGTCATTTTCACATTTTAGGAGCATTGTTCAAGTTCATTGATGTCTCCTTATCTTTATTTATCCTCTGACGTCATCCAAGTTCATTGATTCCATTATATTATTTCCAATCATTATCGCAAGAGAATTGTCAAAGTTCATCTATGCCTCATGATTTCCTAAACTATTCCAGAATCATTGGAATTGATCCTAATCTTTATAAATATCATCAAAAAATCATTCAATTGCACATTAATGCCTCCGATTTGGCCAATAACCCTCTATTTTTTCCTCTTGGGATGAATAACCCATAGTTTATACCTATGTCCTAATCGAATAAATAAATAGAATTTATTTATTCCCTTTTCTTAATGTCTCCCTAAATTAATTAATTTCAAAATTAATTAATTTCTCATTTTTTGAATTATGGGATTTTCCTAATTCCTAAATTCCTAATTTGAGGGAATAATGAGTGTTTAAATTAAAAAATTGAACTCTTACATTCCCTCCTTTAATTGTGCTTCATTTTCCCTATTAATTAGCTCCATGAGCTCTTCCACCTTTCCCTATCCATTTTCCTCTAATTGTGCTTCCATATTCCTATTTATTTGCTTCCATCCTTCTTCCATTTTCCCTCAATTATGCATTGATTTATGCATTGCTTTCTAATTATTCAAATTCTCTCTTTCATCCTATAAATTGAGATTCAATTCTCTCATTGAAGTTTGAACCACTATCTCCTACTATTCTTGCTTTCAACATTGGCTTTTCAATACTTGTGCATTTTGTCATTGACAAAAGAGCAACACATAATCTACCTTATGGATAAGAAAGGAGAACATGGGAGCTACATTTGAAGGGAATTTTGAAGTGTTTTCATGCTTTATTTTTATGCTCTCATTTAAAATGGCTTTCATGATAGATTAGATAGGTTTGCATGTCATTTAGTGTTTTATGGTTACCTAAATATGCATATTTTGCCTTTTTCTGGTCTTACACTAACTAATATAATTAATCTAAACCATTTTCACTACCAAAACTCCCTCTAAAAATTGATTTATAATTTCCAATTGCAAAATGGTACATGTCCTAAATATATGTAAAAAAACATCTACTAAATTATAACCACTTCCAAATTTTAAAAATACGTTGCAAGTGACTTAAGCTATTGACATTGGAAATATCTATACAAACATCATTTTATTACTTGACATGTTTTGACAGATTGCATGAAAAACTAAAATATATAATTGCATATAATCACATTGCAAGTCAAAATAGTTTAGGACTTTCAATGTTGAATAAGTTAAATTTAGTTAGGATCTCCCACTTTTCTCTTAGAGCCTCTCACCTCTATATATGAGGGTGTGCTTTGTAATTAAGTATCTAACTGTGCTGAAATTTTGTAGAAATACAAACTTTGTTTTATATCATTCAAGTGAATTTCTAAGTTAATAAAAAGAGCAAGTGTGATTTTAGACTTTGTGTTGAGATATCTTATTACGCTATTATGTCAGCATTATCTTGAGTTAATTGGGAATGCATGTGTGAGTGTTGTTATTCTATAAGAGAGAGATTTTAATCTAATTCATTGAAAACTTTGAGTTGCATATTTAAAGTTGAAAGATAGAAGTTAGTGCCTATGTAAACACAAATTCATTTTCTTTGTGTTGTGGTTCTATTTTCTATGAGATATCTAAGGTTGCTTTATGTTAAGGGTCTTTATGCTATAATTTATTGTTTCTTCATCATTTGATCATTGTGTAACAACCCATAAGTCTGTGAGCTTGTGTGTTTTCCTAGTTAGATAGTTCATTGGTATGCTTAGGATCCTTCTTTCATCTAATCATGAGTCTATTGGTATTATCGATCCAACTAATGCTTTAAAGTGAAAATTTTAAGGTTTTAAGTTTGTATCAAGGACAGTCATAGAAAAGTAGATATTCTTCCTAAAAAAGAGGAAGATATTTGTATAACATCACAATATTAGTTTAGCTTACATTTATATATAAGTTTTAATTGATTTCAAAAAAAAAAGGGTGCATCCCCTTTGTTGAGAGGAGAGATTTCATCTCACACACAGTGTTTAAATTATCAATTTTGTAAGTGGTGGTTCTAAGATATCTTACACAATATTTAGCCAACACACTAATGATTTCATGGTGATTTACCATGTTATTGCATCAACACATAGATGAATTATCCCAAGAACATTACACCATCAATTGGAAGTATAATCATTTCAATTAAGTATTTCCATTCAAGTATTTCAATTCAGATTTCTAGTTTAATTCATCAATGTTGTAGGGTTGAGTCCTAACTCAAGATTTGACTAAGGAAAACCCCTATACAACCTAAACACCATTTTATCCTCTCGTGTGTAGATCTAGGTTTAGCTACAAGTTCTAGTAGACAAAATAGGAAGAAATCAGTGTGGGAAATAGTCATATACCTAGATCTAGAATATAGTTAAGAAAACCAAAGTTAGGGTTATTTGGGGTGACCTTGACTTCCTAAAAGAAGCTTAAATCTCCCAAGAGCCTATTGTAGAGTCTCAAGACCCCATATCCTAAAAATTGTGAAGTGGAGTCAGTTTATGGACAAGGTCACCCCTCGATAGTGACCTCCTAATCTCAACTCAGATTTTAGACACATGTGTACGATATAATTTCCCTTTTATTTTTATACATATTCTAAAGTTTCATTTTTTGAATCAGTCAATATCATGTGTTTTTGCCTAGATCTAAATTACTTAGCTTATCAAATCAAGTAAACAATCACTTAGAGAAACAAAGGAATAAAATCCCTAAGAGTATGATACTTAATTGACTCTATTTCAAAGGAAATTGTTAGTCAATCATACTTATCTTTTGGTGACTTCATATTCTAAATGTGATTCAAGTGAAAATAGGTCTAGTATACTAGTTTGCATGCATAATCTCACTAATAAATTTGGGGTCGATTTGCGATGGCTATGTGTCGCAATTGGGACAGCCATGTGTCGCAATTACGATAGTAATAGACGTCATTGTTTTTTAGTCACAAAATATGACGTCTTTCCTTTCCCATCGCAATTACGACTTCAATCCGTCGCTATGTAGCCCTATCAACCTCGGCATTTGGGGCGTTGCCAATACATGAAATTTGTCGTAATTCTATGTGTATACGTCACAATGGCAACGAACACCCAAGCAACTGCGACGGTATTTGGGCGTCGCCAATACAGCGATCCCATCATAATTCTGGAGGTAAACGTTGCAATGGTGACGAACACCCAAGCAACTGTGATGGTTTTTGGGCGTCGCCAATACAGCAATCCCGACGTAATTTTGGAGGTGAACGTCACAATAGTGACGAACACCCAAGCAACTGTGACGGTATGTGGGCGTCGCCAATACAACGACCCCGTCGTAATTCTGGAGGTGAGCTTCGCAATTGCGACGGATTCAAGATAGAATTAAAAAAAAAATCTTCTCACAAGTGTAAAATTCATAGAAGAAACAATACGATCCATAACGACATCCAGGAGTCTAATTTTAGTTCCTTCGTCTGCCCTTACATGCTCTGGTATGGGCATATGAACATATTGTCCATGGGACCCAAAAACAAGGTTGCCCCTCCAATTAGTCAAAGTGGTCTCCTTGTTAGCAGTACCATCATTACCCAGAGCAGGCTCAACAGTTCCAAGGTTCACCATATTAGTAGTACCATCATCACCCCTAACAAGCTCTACAGACCCAACTTGGTGTCCCAATGTCGTCAAATCTTTCAAAGACACGAAGGAAAGGGAATCCAAGGTGTGGGCTCCCAAAGCCACGACAACATCTTTGGGATGAGGGTCCCTGTGAGGAGGAGTAGGGTCTATGTGTAGAAATTTGAATTATGAAACTAGAGCGATATGTTGCAGAGCAAGATTTATTGTTACTTCATTATTATTGTTGGTTTTGATTGAGTGAAATTTTTTTATCAATAAAACTAAATCTCAAATAAAGATAATGATATTAATCTTAAAAAAACAAACAATGAGACTGAAAATACAATGTTATGAAAGAAATAGAGTGTAAGATTTAATTCTAACAAACCCAAATAGGAACAAAAAGAAGCACCATTTAGAGTAAATGAAAACAACTGATATCTTTTGATG
>MU217109.1:22448-46566 GCA_018584345.1 Thuja plicata | reverse complement strand
TACCTTAACAATCATGACTCACAACTCCAATTATAACTTTTTCTTAGAAGGTGGAAAACAAGAGAATGGATGAACCCATATTTTATGGCTTGAGAAAAGTTGTTGAAGCAATATAAAACAAATTAGGTCAACACATGCATAAACAAAATTAATTCATACTATCAGATATTATATTTTAAAAAGTATCCAAAATGAATTTAAAATAAATAAAGAAAAATGTAAGAATGCACTTTTCTCTTCTACAACTATATAATACTATTAAAATTGAATAAGATTTTAGAATCTTATAATTTTAAATTTTAAATACATTGATACAATTTAATAAGAAAATATATAAAAAAATAACTATATGCCAAAAATTATATTGAGTATGATTCTATATAATCTTTTCTTATGAATAAAAATGTATAATTGCAAATAACTTATTACATATGCTAATCTTTATCATTTTTATAAGAATTTTATGTATATTATATAATACTATATCAAATATTATATATTATGATTATATTAATATTTATCAACCTTACAATATATAATCTTAATTTGATATTTATTTTAGAGGTAACTTTTATAATTATAATTTTAATATTATATAATAAAAGATATATATTTATTAAATTTATTAAAGAAACATCTTCTACGAAACTTGTCATCATTATAACACCAATAACAATTATTCTACCCTGCATCGCGAATCATGATTAATTTTTTTGAAGTGGTTTGCTAAAACCCATAAACAATGCACGAACTACGTACTTTTAATAAATAAATAAATGTGAGCCCAACTTTATAGTTGGTGTTTAGTGTGAATTAGGTTAGGGAAGGATGAAATATCCCTAACTCACATGAACAAAGAATTATCACAAACTACGAAAACATTTTGAAGCTTGATAAATTTCCCACCAAATGAGTTACAAAGTAAGTCAACTTAGGAGGAAAATAAAAAAACTAAAAAAACAAACCATCATGCTTTGAAGTCATGGCATTAAAGTGATTTCCAATGAGGGCACCCATGTACACAAGTACATTTGTTTATCTCCATAATTTGAAACTTCAAATTATTTAGAGGTATTATAAAATATAAAATGTTATGTAGCAATAATTTCTACTTTAGAAATATATTAAAAGGTTTTTATTATTGGAGGAAAATAACGAGATAAGATAATATTAGTTTATCAAATTTTAAGTTGATTATATATATGACAAATAAGTATATAATTATCATTTAGTTGGTGAGTTGTTTGTTTTAAAGGGGACATCACCCTTGTGTTCGTGCTCTTAATATAAAAAAGGTGATGAAAAAAATTACTTGCTAAGAACTAGGTCTCATCATCTAAGGTGTGAGACATGTAAGGAGGGTTGTCTAACCAAGGCTTCACAAAACTATTGATTTCATGATAAATATTCATAACCAAAGAGTTGACATCGAAAACAACATGACCATGACTGATAAGACATTATTAAAATTCCTTCAATTTTTTAATTTGATCCAAAAATATCAATTCAACAATATACATCATCACAATCTTTTGAAAACTTTCTTTCAATTAAATTATTATAAATAAAAAGAATCAAATGAGAAGATTGCCTAAAAGTCAAAACAACTAAATCAATATCTCCCCAAAAAAAATTCAAATTTTGGTAGATGACAAAAAAAAAATCTAAATTGCAATTCCTTAAAATCTAAATTTCAATTCCTATCATATTAGAGTACAACTACATTTCCCTCATGAGTAGCTAGGATAACTATAAACATATAAGTGGGGCTGTAGGAGGCCCATTCACTGATTCCACCTAACATGGTGAGCTCTACCAAGTTCTCTTCCATACATTAATCCATGATTGACGGATCAGACCAGTGTTGGATTGTAGATCACCAACAATTCAGCCCTTGAAAGCTATAGAACCTGGAATTATACAAGAAAATGTTTGGTAAGGATTGCAAAACACTTTTTGTCTCCCTTGATCCTCTCAAAACCTATTTCAGAGGTTCCAGCTATCATACCTCCAGCATTTGAGCCCCACAGATTCAGAATATACATTTGAAAGGTGACAAAAATGGAGACTTGAGCAAAATTAATGTTGAATTCCACATGGCTGGCTCTAGTAGATGACAAACTAAACGAGAACCCCTGTTTTAAATTGACTGTTTCCATACCCATATGTGGACTGTGGAGAATCGAATTTATGGGTCAAATACCTGTTTGCTGACATGGATGCCAACGTGGCGATAGAGATTGCTTATATGGGTCTTATTGTATTTCCTGATAATAATTGAGTACCCGTGTAAACAATACTTTCCAATCTGATTAACTTCACAAGGATTTATCGGCGTTTTAATCTGTGACAGTACATCGATCCGTGGGAAAGGAAAGAAAGAAAGATTAAATCAGTAATTGGATCTGACAGGCATTATTGATTTGTTTATTTGTAGGCTTAAGAGCGCCAGAATCATTTTTTGGCTCATATTTGCCTTCCTTCAGCATTTTTCTGGCACATAGCATTGACCTGTACTATTGGGAGCACAGGAGGATATCACATTGAGGTTATCTGGATTTTTAGTGAGATATCTGGAGCGCTGTTTGAGTTTATGTGAACATGGCACTCTTAAGGAGATTTTTTTTCAAGAAACCCCCAGATGGGCTGCTTGAAATTTCAGAGCGTGTGTATGGTATGTATCAAACCCAATTCCTTTTAGTAAATTTCAAACATCAAGTTTTTGGAGACCCAATTTGATTTTCGGAAGACTAAACTATTTAAAATGTGTTTTTTCGATGACCTAACTTTGATTTTTGGAACATACAAACCGACCTGCTTTTAATTTTGGGAGGATCGAAAATGCATGTTTTGTGGTTTTTTATTGGATCGAAATGATCTTTTCGTGTATTTTTTGCTTTATATTTTTTTTAAGCTCTGAATTACCGTTCTAAAGCAAAATAAACATTTAACGGCGTATGCAGTGTTCGACTCCTGCTTCACAACTGATCCTATGGAGGAGGACGATTATGAGATTTATGTTAAAAACGTTATAAAACAGTTAAGAGATCAATTCCAAGATGCCTCATATATGGTGTTCAACTTCAGAGAGGGTATGAGAAAGAGTGAAGTGACAGATATTTTATCAGAGTATGAGATGGTGACTGTAATGGATTATCCAAAGCAGTATGAGGGTTGCCCCTTGCTTCCACTGGAGATGATTCATCACTTTTTGCGGTCGGGAGAGAGCTGGCTAACCTTGGAGGGCCATAACAATGTAATTTTGATGCATTGTGAGAGGGGAGGATGGGCTGTTCTTGCCTTCATGCTGGCGGCTCTTCTCATATACAGGAAGCAGAATACAGGGGAACAGAAGACTTTGGAAATGATTTATAAAGCTGCTCCAAAAGAGCTTTTACAGCTGCTACATCATCTCAATCCGATACCTTCTCAGATACGGTATCTTCAGTACATTTCCAGGAGAAGCATTGGCTCTGAATGGCCACCACCTGAAAGGGCTTTGACCCTAGATTGTCTTATCCTTAGAATAATCCCAAATTTCGATGGGCAAGGAGGATGCAGGCCAATCTTTCGCATATTTGGGCAGGATCCATTCAGCCCTGATGACCGAACAACCCAGATGCTCTTTACTATGTCAAAGAAGAACAAGAACATTCGGCATTACAGACAGGTTAGTTTTCCTATCCTACTGATGAATTACTTTCGTTATAATCTTGAGTTAAAAATACAACTTAAGCTTAAACAAGGTATTAATGCCGATAATCTCACGAATGCTTCAGAAATTTCTATCCAAGTATGAGATGTGGGTGTTGGTCCAATATGAACTTGACAAATTGTGTGTTATGTCTATTGCAGGCAGATTGTGATGTGGCTAAAATTGAGATTCAATGTAACATCCAAGGTGATGTAGTTCTTGAGTGCATTAATCTGGATTCAGATACAGAGCGAGAAGAGATGATGTTTAGGATCATGTTCAATACATCATTCATTCGATCCAATATTTTGATGTTAAACCGGGATGACATTGATACCCTTTGGAATGCCAAAGATCGTTTTCCCAAGGATTTTAGAGCTGAGGTCAGGCGCTCACATCATCTTTCATATTTGATTGATATCCTTAGTTTTTCGAGGCATTGGTTTAGACCAAGATTGTCTATCAGACAATAAAGTACTCTAATCAGGTTCTTATATTAGAAGGATTTCTTTCATTAGTTCCACACATTTAGTTTTCTATTTTTTGTTAGCAATCAAGGTGATGTGTTACCTCACTTCATTTCAGGCATTTGTATTTACAAATAGAGCACTTGCAAAGGAGGCAGCATTATGTATTTGCTACAAGACTTGAATTATTTTGATTCAAGTATTTGAAATAATGTTTGAATTATGTTGGTGAAATCCACTTAACAGGTGCTTTTCTCTGACATGGATACTTCAACTTCTCCTTTGCTTAATGTGGCAACCCTGGGTGGTGAGGAAAAGGGAGGTTTGCCAATGGAAGCATTTGCACAGGTGAAAGAGATATTTAGCAATGCGAATTGGGGGGATGGGAAGGGCGATGCTGCACTTCGTATGCTTCAGAAGATCAGAGAATCACAAGCTCAGGAAGAAATGTTCGACACATTCTTATCTGGTGATACAAATATTCATTCTCCACGATTCGCTAAAGTTGGGTTGCCTCATCTTTCAGTTCAGGTAGATGAAAAAGATGTGAAAGCATTTCAAGGTGAAGGTTTACTGCCTTCTCAAGTGGATTCCCCATCACCAATGATATCAAAAAATTTATATCCAATTACCAATGTTCCTGCTTCATTTCCTCCAACCACACAATCATCCAGATTTCATAGTGCACCTGCAGCATTGGGGGTACCTGTGAAATCTGAAGCAAATGTAGAACATCATACAATGAGTGAGAATGCAACAAAAACGCATAATGAACTCCCACAATTTGATGGCATGTCTGCACAGTATTCACCAATTCCTGTTACATTGAGCTCACAAGCTAATCACGCTCAAGTTCTGCCTGCACCTGTGCAACCATTGTTAACTATAGTTGATAGTCATACTGGAGGTAGGCTAGGAACATCTCTGCTACCATCATCAACACCATCTTCCTTTCCGTCTGGAGGTGCCCTTCAACCAATGATCCCACCTTCCCAAATTCCCCTTTGTGGAGCTGCAATTACGACACAAACTCTGATTCCCTCTCATTCTGAAGATGTTCCCTCGCCCCCTACACCACCTCTGCCACCCCCTCATCCTGCACTTGCACATGCACCTGTTCCTCCAACTCCACCACCCCCTCCACCTCCTCCTCCAGGAAGTCAGGGAGCCTCTGTACTGCCTCCTCCTCCTCCTCCGCCCCCTCCTCCACCAGGGGGTAAGGTGGCTCCACCACCACCTCCTCCTCCTCCACCAAGGGGTATGGTGGCTCCACCTCCTCCTCCTCCTCCACCAGGGAGTAAGGTGGCTCCCCCTCCACCTCCTCCACCACCAGGGAGTAGGGCAGCTCCACCACCTCCTCCTCCTCCACCAGGGGGCAAGACTGTTCCCCCTCCACCTCCTCCACCAGGGGGCAAGACCGCTCCCCCTCCACCTCCTCCACCAGGGGGTAAAGGGCCCCCACCTCCTCCATCAGGGGGTAGAGGGGCTCCCCCACCTCCTCCTCCAAGTGGGAAAACACCTGTCACATCTCTTCCAAGTAATCAAGGGAGGGGTAGCTCTACACCTCCTCCAGGAGGAAAGGCTTTGGGAACTGTAACTCGAGCTGGATCAAATTCTACCTCATCGCAAAAAAGATCTTCACTGAAGCCACTGCATTGGGTCAAAGTGACAAGGGCAATGTCAGGCAGCTTATGGGCAGAGAATCAGAAAAGTGACGAGTTAAGCAGGTATTTTCTTACTTTGTTTTGTGCTCATCATCTATGTAGTTCATATATTGCATAGGCAATTAAGAGGATCCGTTTTTCTGAAGAATTTGTTTCTTTATCTTCAGAATTTCACTAGAAACAAAGTCCATCCAATTCAAGTTGTGTATTAAACTAATATAATTTGAGTGTTTCTTGTTTGCATTTTTAGGGCGCCTGACATTGACATGTCAGAGCTCGAGTGCCTTTTTTCTACCGCATTGCCGTCTTCAGCTTCTGGTGGTTCAGGGGATAAAGCAGGACGCCGAACATCAATTGGGTCAAAAGCAGAGAGAGTGCTTTTGGTAGTTGATTTGACTTTTTGTTTTCTGTATTTGTGTGGTGTTTTTAAGTTTAGTAATCATTATTCAATCTGGAAGGTTGTGTAGCTACAAAAGATTTTCAAGATGCAGAGTTTTTACCATTTCCAATTTATATTATTGTTCTGGCTGGATACAGGTTGATTTAAGGAGGGCTAATAACTGTGAAATAATGCTCACAAAGGTTAAGATGCCATTGCCTGATGTGATGGTAAGCTTTTGGGCTACTACATGCAATGCCTCTGATTTAGCAGATTTCATTTCAGAGGGAAAGAATAACACAATCTTTTTTCTTGTACTTTTTGCAATTGGCATGAAATATTTTCTGAATTTTGGTTAAAGGAGATCATCTATACCTTAGTATACCTTTTATGAGCATACATATTCTTTCCATGCAGTTATGAATTTACAGCTAAGCTTGAAAGCAGTCACAATTACATCAGGCTTTGACTTCCATCTTCATTTATAGTTGATGCTAAATTTGATCCTGTAATATGTGGGCAGTCATAAGCTCTTGCAATGTATGATATCAAGAGTTGCCCCATTTCATGGATATTAGTGTTTTTATACGCATATAGCTGCATGTTTTTAACTCGATTCTTACTAAGCTACTACTGTTTATGATTCAATGAATTTTCTAGCATTCTTTGTCAAAGATGTTGAATACCATGATTGTGAGACACTGAGTATGCATTTAACAACATTCCTAGTTTCATTGTTTCTGTCCATCTGCAGTTGTCAACAAGATTTAGTCTTACTCTTTATATTTATGAGTGTTGTTGTTGTTTGTCAAGTAACTAAATGTCTCTATGCTCTTGGTGCCAATGGGAAGTGTTCCTGGTGATGTAATTCAAGGTTAGGCAAAAATAAGGATAGTGTTGTGGTTGCAACTGGCACCATGATGACTGTTGTTTTCATTACACAAGTGTCTCCTTGCTATGCATGAATCTAGTGGTTCTAAGTCAGGGATATGAACCATTTTGGTATATGAGGATGCTGAGATTCTTAGGAATATTCTTTGGTCTATTCAACTTCTCTGCTGAATTATGCCATCTATATTATGCTTATGTTGTTATAAGCAAATGTACCGAATTTAGTTCAAGTAAGCATTATTGACAGGAGAGAATGTAAATGTACAGGAACTACTCTAAATGTGCAGCAGTTTTTCCTCAGGTTGTGCTTTCTTTATTACGTGTCTATATGTGAATGCCTACATTTGGTCTCATAACTGATGCATATCTATGCATTTACCTTTTTGTATATTGTAGGCATATTTTTTTGGGTGTTGATTTTATGGGTGTGTTTTGCTGGAATAGATTTTGTTTTTTTATTTTTCCTAGAGGGAAGAAAACCTTGTTTATCCTCAGGTGTGCTTTTCAAGTTAAGAGTTAAAATCTTTATATGAATGAGAGATAATAGGGCTAGAAGACTAGGTGAAAGGTAGAGAGTAGGAGGAGGTGGTTTGTGATGGTCTGACGAACTTAATCTGTATCATCCTTCTTTGCTTCAGATGCAGTTGGCTAACCCAAATAGGCACCACAATTGCATAAAGTGAAAATATGTCCTAGCTAAGAGGTGGCACTCAAGTGCACCCCCTCAAAATGAGTGTAGACGGCCAAACTGTTGCTAATAAATAAATAATAGTTTGTTAAGTCTTGTAAAAATCATTTGGGCCAGTCTATCTTAATCTGTATCATCCATTATCAGCAAGTCCATGCCTTGGTAACAACCCTTCTCCTGACAGAGGGACAAGTAATCCTCATGTTCAGCATGTCCAAAGTTTGAATCAGCCATCCCATGCCTTTTATGGACACCATTGAATTTTGATTAATAAAACTTTGTTTAATCAACCACCACCTCCCCCTTCTCTACCATCTTCCCAAATCTAAATGCACAGAA
The DNA here is from genome assembly GCA_018584345.1 of Thuja plicata. Classification (NCBI taxonomy): domain Eukaryota; kingdom Viridiplantae; phylum Streptophyta; class Pinopsida; order Cupressales; family Cupressaceae; genus Thuja; species Thuja plicata. Next base: position 38,444 of record MU217109.1, on the reverse strand, counting down.
CATTACTGCAGGTGGGCAGGCTTTCCACCTGCCTCAGGAAAGAGCAATGCTAGTTAACCCAGCACCATACATAGCCACAACAAGTGGCCTGTGGTCCATTCAAATCCCTTGTTACAAATTGATCAGATTGTACAAAATGAGGCCTCTATCATGCAGAATTTTTCGAAGGCAGTGGTCTAGCAAGAGGGAACCTTCTAAGGTAGCTTGATAGCCTTCTGAAGGGGGTCAAGCCATTGAGTTTTTGATTGAAATATCAGCAAGGAAATGACTTCTCAACCCCAGGAAAGTGATGTATGAGTTTCATTGAAACTATCTTTAATTGCCCATTATTTTGCGGGCTTGGGCTTGGTGCTTCCTCTAACTCACCTACTAAGGGGCTCTGCCTTACCAGCAAGGTAAGCAATGAAGACATGGCTCATAATTGATGTGGTAGCAGGTCACACAATATGAGGGTTCAAGTTTTCTAGTTTTAAGATTCGTCTAACATTTTGAAGCTACAGGTGACACAAACTTTGTATTGCATTAGTTTGTGTATTATTGGACCTTCAAGCATATTAAGAGAGTTTGCATGTCCCACAAGGCCCTTAGGCCTCTAGTATGCAATACAATACACACTTTGGGGTTACATTGCTTCTCCAATTTTCATGTCTGAGTAGGATAATTTATACTTGAGGAGGCTATTGTATTTACACTATGGAAGAGAATGGGTGATATCTGTCAAACCAAAAGCCTCATTAATAGGTTAAATCTGAAAAGATACAATTAATTTTAAAAAAATGAAAGGTGATTTTGTTGTAAAAAGTGAATGCCTTTAATTTTATTTTATGTCAGCTAGCTTTAGTAGGTTCAAATGAAGAGATTCTAGCAGAAACTGTGAATGCATTTTTGAATCAACATTTTAGATCACACTCCACGATCCGTCATCAAGATGCAGAGAGAGAGAAATGATGTAGATTGCAAAACTAAGTCTTTAAAAAGGAGGGGGGAAGAAATGGGGGGGCATTTAATGAGAGGACTAGGAGATGCATTAAGAATTTAAGAAAATTTTAAAAAAGAACTAAGATGATATGATGAAATTCTAATTTTTTAATTAATATATCAAATTTTAATATTATTAATAAAATTCTAAGTTGCTGGTTAGGGTTCAGTTTCAGGTTCAGGGATCCAGTTTGGCAATTTTTTTTTGGGTTTGGGTTCAAATTCAAAATCATGCATGATAAAATATTCTTCGTTCAATATCAAAATAACAATACCAAAGTTTCAAAAACTGAAACTTTTTAAGTTTTAATCATCAAATAGATTCTCTAAATAATTAACATCATTATCATCATCATCATCATCATCATCATTGACATTAGATGATGTAGGAACATTAGATGAACCACAAGCAGTGCTAGTGAGTGTGCTCGCATTTCAAGTCCTCAAATGCAGTATGCTGAGAAGTGGAAGCATCCAAGTCAGTATGCTCTGGCTCTATATCCCACATGTCCATCTCCCCTTGGTAGTAGTCTGTTGTTTGTGTGAAAGGAGACGTAAGTTGGAATGCACATATACTAAGTTCTCTGCTTTTTTTGAGTGCAATTTATTGCGCTTTACTAAGTGGATGAAAGAATATGTGCTCCAATTTTTTTTCTGATGCCGATGAACTAGCAACCTATGAAGACAAAGTAAACAATTAAAGTTATGCATTTATTAATATAATTTGAAAAAATGAAAAACTATAAAAACTAAAAAATAAATATTCATTAATTGTTAAACATGTGATAAAATTTTGATTACAAAGGGCGGCAGCTGTTGGAAGAATTGGCCTTGGAAGTCCCACCAACTATAAGCATCCTTCCTAAACCTATCACAAAGAGCCTCAACAGTTTGACCATTTGAGTGCACAAAATCTATGAACTCATTTGTAATTACATCTCACAATTCATCTTCAGGGAAGAGTCTGAGGAATGCTGCCTTGTATCTTTCAAACACTCCAAAAGCTCTATATGGGGCAAGCCTTTTTGGCATAGAAAGAAATTGATTGTTGTAGTATTTTGGAGTCAATGCATAGTCAAGGAGATGTAATTGAGTGGTCATTTTTCTTCAACAATTGTATGCACTTGTTTGAAGAAAGTCTCCTCATGATCTTCTCTTTTGCTCTTATGACGCACTTCATCTTCTCAAGCATTGAGTGGATGCCATCATATACCTCTCCAATGCAAGGCTTGTCCATGTCAGTATAGCAAATCATGCTCATAATGAGTTTGGTGAAACTAAGGAGATACTCCACACAATCCCACCATGAGTCATCTAATATCCTTTGCCAATTTTTTGTTGCCTCTTAAATTTGCTTTGCTTCCATATAGACCAATTTTGGCTAATCACGACAAGTCGTCTCAAGACTATTTTGGTGGAGGCAAAACGGGCCTTTGCAACCTATAATAGAAATTAAAGTCAAAATGATTAAAATGTAAAAACGAACTTTAAAGAAGAATCAGAATACACAATCAAACTATGCAAATAAAAAAATGTAAAAGTTTGTACTACTTCACTTACCTCCAATAGCTCCAATCTTGAAAATGATCTAAAAATTCCTTGAAACATGTAGTGATTGGTGATGAACATTTGGATGTCCTGAACCTCTGCAAACACCTTTTTGATCCAACCAATTTTATTCCCAATCTTTTGTAGCTTAAGATTTAATGAGTGGACTACACAAGGTGTCTAAAAGATATGTTGATATCTTTTCTCAACCAAGAACCCAACATCTCTACAATTCTTTGTGTTGTCTGTTATGACGTGAACACCATTATGAGGTCCCACTATCTCAATCACAAATATGAAAGTATCAGCAATAAATTGTCCATCTCTTACGTGCCCCTCACAATCCAGGACCCTCAAAAACATTACCCCTTTAGGGGACACCGCAATGACATTGGTCAAGGGACAATTTATTGAATCTTCCCACCCATCTGAAACAATGGACACACTTGTTTCAATCCATGAATCTCTTATGGGCTTCAATGCATTTTCAACCCCCTTGACCTCTCTTTCCAAGAAGGTGCCATGCACCTTCTTCTAACCTGGGCCCATGTACCCTTTTTAAGCTTCAATGTTTTTTTCAACATCTCTTTCAAGTATAGGGTGCAAATAAAATTGAATTACAACCCATTTACATAAATACATCATGCTACATGTTGGTCGGCAATGTCTCAACTTTCATTTTGAAATGCAGTTTCCAAAGGTCCCTTTGATCTTTTGTGTACAGTGGGTTGTTCACTTTCAACATCAGTTATAGTAAAAAATGGGTGTTTTTCTACCACAATAGCGGGATTAGATGCGGGCTGCATTCCCTTTTATTTTTTTGGAGCAGGCCTATTTAATCTACTTGCTTCTCATTCATCTGCTTCATCTTGCTCCATAATATATTTTAACACTGTCTCTTCTAGTATAGGTACAACATCTTTTCGAAGGCAACATTTGATGCCTTTTTTAGGTGTTCCACACAAATGAGCTTTCACTCGAAAATATGAACTAGAACGTTGTTTATCACATCCCCTACATTTCCAAATGTATCACTCACCTCCTGAACCAGTTGTATTATATCAACATATTTCCATAGAGAAGAATTTGGATCTCTTTTGAATTTTGGTTGTTGTCATGTCAACGTAGAATTAGTTGCCATTCTAATTCCTATGGCAAGAAATTTTGTAAACACATTCAAAACAAAAATAAAAGAATGAAAAAAAATAGTTAAACTTAACAAATAATTTGTTTCATGTTTGTAAAACAAAAACCGATGAAAAAAATTTAAAAAGATCTTACCTCTTACAGCCATTTGAAGGTTGCAAATGCGTAGGAATGAGGGTGCAATGCTTGATGAATCTTCAATAATCTATCTTCAACTCCCTAAGTCGATGCCACAAGCAAAACTTTTCTCAATCTGCAAAAGAAACTTGCTGCTTGCAAAAGAAATGACCAAAAATGAGGCTCTTTTGGTATTTGAAGTGTTTTTATTGTCACTTTTAGGGTTACAGAGGCATCAAAGTCAAACCGGACATCAAAAAAAAAATTAAAATTTGCAAGTTTTTGTTTGTTTTTGGTGCCTGGGCATCAGGGTTTGCCCTGGCCAAACCTGCCTGCAGTTGATCAAACCTTGTTTGCTCCCACAAGCGAACTGGACCCGGATCCGGATCCGAACCGGATCCAGATCTTAGGATTTACCAGATCTGCAATTGGAAACCAAAGTCCAATCCACACCTCCAGAAAGATCCAGATCAAGCCACTTCCTTGGCAAAAAGGGCTGTTCTTTATAAGGAGAGCAAACCTTATTTGAAGGAATGAGAAGTTCTATAGGAGGCTCACTAGCTGTCACCGCCATCGCTAAAGAGGATGAAGAACTTAATTCAGCTCCGGGANAATTGGAAACCAAAGTCCAATCCACACCTCCAGAAAGATCCAGATCAAGCCACTTCCTTGGCAAAAAGGGCTGTTCTTTATAAGGAGAGCAAACCTTATTTGAAGGAATGAGAGGTTCTATAGGAGGCTCACTAGCTGTCACCGCCATCGCTAAAGAGGATGAAGAACTTAATTCAGCTCCGGGACATTGGAATGTATCTTTGAAAAAAACAATGCAAGGATTTCTAGTGATAGTGCTGCTTGTGCCAAAGCATTCTCCGCTATAGGAGCATTCTCTGCTATAGGAGCGTTCTCCACTATAGGAGCCTTCTCTTGAGGGCCCTTAGAAAGCAAGCTTGCAGACCACCTAAAACAGTAAAATGGTGGGGGAGAACTTCCTTCCACCATGAAGTTTAGCTGCCAGATTTCCAGTTAGGGCTAGAACAATCAGCAGCAACGTGTCCTGTAACAAAGGACCTCTGGCAGTGGAAAGCAAGGCCTGTATATTCTAGGAACTGTTTCCAAGAATGATCAGCCTCTTTCAAAGTAATATCTGCTGGGAGATCTTTTTAAATATCTCGACCAAAATGTGAGGAAATGTTGTGGAAGAAAGCTGAAGTCACCGCATCTGTCTGAATAGATCTGCTCAAGGAGTTTCCAATCACAGCAAAACAAGAGTTATCCAAAATTGGAGAGGGAGACTAGGAAGCTTAACCCAAACTAACATGACATTAAAAGATTTTTGAAGGATTGAAATGTGGGAACCATGGCTTTAAAAGGAGTACATACTTCCCCCACATCCAATTCTACAATTAAAAGCGCTTGCATAAAGGTGTTGATTTCAAGGTGACTCTCCAGGTTAGGCTGGCAACAAGCAGACATCCATTTGTGAATCTGAGAAACATTCAGCTAGAGCTGATTAAAATGGTAGACTGCACCATATTTAGACTACCATTCAAATTCCAAAATATCGTCCTCAAAAACTAAAACTGGGGATGTTTTGGATCAGGGGCTAACCCTACACTGATTTTTGCTGGCAGATCCTGATTTTTCAAATTGACATCCTGTAACCTCAAAGCTCCATGTCTTGACTCACGATAGATGCAAATAATTTTCTGGAAAAAATATCAGAAACAGCTGCAATCTGGAAAAAATTTCAGAAACAGCTTCTCCTGTTCTGCCAAAAGTGGCAAGCTCTGACCTATGTGGCACACCTAGAGAAGATATTTGAGCAGCATTAACAACCCCCAAATCTACAACATGAATCCTATCACATATTGCTGCAAAAGGCATGACAGATCTGGTTGGCTTGAGCCCTAAATTCAGCAGATGGTTAGGGTTTGAAGGGGAGTGGCTGTGGGGAGAAGTCATCATTCACGTTATAGATAATAACTAGGATACCGGGTCCTCCCCCTGGGACCCCTGGGTCCCAGTGAGGTTCGAACCAAGTCCGTGTCCAGGTCTGGTACCCTGTGGGTCCGGACAGGGTTCGGCCCATGGATTGTGCATTTGGCCCTGCCAAACCAGGGGTGAACTTGGAAAGTATTTGCTCTCCCACGGCAGAACCCAGAAAGAATTTGGCCTTTCTTTATTTTTATTTTTTACCTTTTTAAATGACATAGAACTATGTCTGAAGGTTTGAAGAATCAAAATTATTAATATGTCTGAAGGTTTTATCATATGGAACTTAATTTGCAAAGTTGTTCTGATCATAAATCCTATGTTATGGAATATAACTTATAAGCAGTGGTATTGAAGCCTATTTTGGGGCAATGCATGGTTAGAAATATGTCCTCTTAGCTGTAGAAAAAAAATGAACAGATGAGGAAATTGATACAGTATTTGGAACCCATGTAACTTTGTAAGCAATTACCTAAAGGCTAAAAGTGCAAGGAGTTAAAATTGGGTGGAGCTGAGCAAATTAGGTTGAAAAAGATTGGACAGAAACAGCTTAAAAGTTAGAGGAACCACTCAGGACCTATCATATATCAGAAGGACAAAGCAAGCTTATCTGAGATGCCTTAGTTTGAAGAATATACTATCAGATAGGCTACAATATTCTGATTGGGGAATATACCATCAATGATGGCTACAAGATTTTGATTGCCAGAAAGACGGAAGTAGAGATTCTCAGCCAAGTGAGAATGGGCGGCATAATTGGCTGCAAAAGACAAATACCATTTTTGGTTTGGCAGTAAAGAACAGAAGCTCCACAGAGTCAAATTTTAACAAAGTTTTCCTGGTCCTTCAGCCTGTGTGGTATGCCACTGTCATCAAGGATTGACCAACCACCAATTAATACACTACAGTTTTGCGAGAAGAATCTCGAATTGTTAACATTTTGACATTATTAACTAAAACATTAATATGGTGTTGTATTTTGGCATTTTGCTATATTATTTGAACTAAAACATTAATATATATGGTGGTGTATTTTGCTATATTACTTGACTATTAGCATGGTGGCGTATTATAAACTTAATTACTGCTGCATATATGCATATATTTTTTGTTTTTTATATGTTTTTGTATGGACAAACTTAAAACGAACCCAAACCCACCAAATTTATTTTGACCAAACCCATGAACCCGAACCCAATCCTGAACTGGGACTGGCAGCTTAGGATAATAACAATAATAATCTAATGTGCATAATATAAGTTTACAACATCAAATTATTGTATTTATACATATATTGTGGTTAGTTTAAACTTTCAGGTTAGCAACCGTGGCAGAAGAACATTTGCATGAACAAGAATAATTTCTGATTAACTTAAGCATGATGTAAATCTTCCTAATTTTGGTTGTTTCCTGTCATCCACCTGTTGATATGCGTATTCTTACTTTCTTCTGTATAGCTCTGAATACTTACTGTTAAGTTTTGCACCATATACTATGAAGTTTGAACTAAGTAATTTGTGCTTATTAATTGGAAATCTCACAGTTCATCACTGACTGCCACATTTGGACTGCAGAATGCTGTGCTTGCCCTGGATGATTCCATTTTAGACGCTGACCAAGTGGATAACCTTATAAAATTCTGCCCCACAAAGGAAGAGATGGAAGTGTTGAAGGTATGTTATATTTAGGAAGAAACTAAAGGGTGTTTTGTTTATTCAGTTTTTGGCTACACACTGATATTTTCTATTATTATTTATATAATCGTTTGTTGATGCTTCAAACACATTACTCTGTTATGATAATTCATCAGCACGAGCACTCTTTAATAATGTAATCCTAGTCTTTGAAACTGATGACCAGCCATGGTGTGTTTCCACTATCCAGGCCTATACTGGAGAGAAAGACAAATTGGGCAGGTGTGAGCAGGTTTGGATGTCTGTCTATGCTTTTAAAAATGGTTTAATTTCTTTAAAAAAATTGGGAACATAAATTATGTGTTGGCCAGCTAGAAATAGTTGAATAGCATATAGATAGATTGCATGTTTGAGAAATAGAAAGAGTATGGGCAATGCTTGTTTCCTACCCCCTTTGAAAGATAATTTTATGGACAAGAATTACTTTAAAAGTGACATGAAGTGCCTGCAAAGAACAATTAGAACACAGTATCCTTGAGAACCAAGCTAGGTGTATAAACAATTAGGAAACATGCATACAAAGAAAATGTTGCAAAATCTTATCCAAAAAAAGGTTTATAGACAAAGGAAAATTGGACAGGTGAGTTAATATAACATACAATGTTTCAAAAGAATTCAAGTTTTTAAGTACAATTTTAATTTTCTTTTTACCTACCTTTATGCAATCAAGATTTTGACACATTGTAACATCCCCAAATTGGAATAGTAGAAAAACAACAATATTTCCAAAGTAGGGCACAAAAAAATGTGAAATTTTATTTGCATATAAGAAATTCTACAATAAACTCAGAATTATGATAAGATTACTAATCTGATTTTTCTGCTAAAAGATTCAAATTTCTGAGTATTACTAAACTTAGGGAAAGTACAAAAAACCTTTTATTTCTGCCTAGAGTTTTCAGAAATGTATCACAATATTTTTTCTTTGTTTTTTCTGAGATAAAGATGAAATGAGTATGCAGATTTTAATTCTATAGGGTGGTAATAGAATTTTCAGAAATGTATCACAATATTTTTTCTTTGTTTTTTCTGAGATAAAGATGAAATGAGTATGCAGATTTAAATTTCATAGGGTGGTAATCATGAAGGTCTGTCTCTCTCTTAAAGGGTAGCAATTATGAAAGGTTGTGACTCTCTCAAAGGGCAGAAATGATGAAGGATTGTGACTCTTTCAAAGGGTGGTAATTGTGAAAGGTGGTGACCCTTCCACCAATATTGGAAGATATAAAGTGGAGAAGGTTTCATTTGAGGAGTACATCAAAGGGAGATCAATTTGGGGAATAATATATTATTCTTGAAGGCAAAAATGAAAAGAGGTGGCTCAATTCTTATGAAAGTTGGTGACCCTTCCACCAATAAAGTATAAAGGAGAAATCTTTCCAAGCATTCAAGGATCAATTATCTATCATCACTCACCAATAGATCAAAGCAACACTAAGTCCCCCATCAAGTAGGCCAACCCCTAGGTGGGGCGAAGAGGCCAAATTACTGGGTGCTTGTTTCGTGCTCTGGGCTTGATTGGAAGGGAGAAATACATGATGAGGAGGCAGCGGCACTGCGTCCCCCATCAAGTACGCCAACCCCTAGGTGGGGCCAAGAGGCTATGAAAAGGCGTTCATTCCGTGCTCTTGCGTTTGATTCGAAGGGAAAAATACATGATAAGGAGGCATCAACACTAAGTCCCCCATCAAGTATGTCATCTAGGTGGGGCCAAGACGCTGAATGACTGGGTGTTCATTCCTTGCTCTTGGGCTTGATTAGAAGGGAGAAATAGGTGATAAGGAGGCAACAACACAGTCCCCCATTAAGTATGCCAACCCCTAGGTGGGGCCAAGAGGCCGAATGATTGGGTGTTCATTCCGTGCTCTAGGGCTTGATTGGAAAGGACGGGCTCCCGGTGCCTTATATAATTCTTTAAGGGTTTTCATACCTTGGATTTTAGGGAAAGCCTTTAATTGAATTCCACATGCACCTCATGTAATTTGCAATGGTGATGTAAGGATTAGGATTCTCCTTATAATATAATTGATTATATGATTTCCAATCTTTCATGGATATTTGACAATCATCATCAATTATATCAGAAACGATAACTTGGTTGCAGGTTCTAAATCAATATTTAAAAGTTGGTAATTTTGAATTTCTTTAATTCGCTTCATTACTTATTAACTTAATTTGTAATTCTAGGGCAAAATATAGGAATATCCCAATAGGGGACATTACAAAACCAGCCTTATGACCAACACTATATCACTTTGCTGCTCCACTCGGATGCAATCAGCATTGCTGAAACCTGCAACTCTCATTTTGAAGCATTCCCACAATCATGCTAATTAATGGATCCAAAATTTTGGAACTATCATGTCTCTTCATGAGAAAGTGATGAATGTCTTTTATCCCTTCTACCAACAATGTTTCATAGCCATTCCACAACTCCATACTCATAGTATTAATTGAAAATCGATCAACACTATGCTGCATACTCATGAGTTTTTGCATACTCATCCATCTCACATACTCCAAGCTGTCCATTATAGATGTATAAGAGATAGGAAACTCAATATGAGATGACACATCTGAGAAATCTCTTGCATCAATATCATATCCACACCTCGGAAAATAAACTAGTAAGGCTGCCCATTCAGTCACATCATGGTATTCATAGTTGTTATCATCCTTGCTGATGTTACCTCTGGTGGTTCATCCACCAAATCCTTGAGTCTTATCTTCTTTCCATTCACCGTGAACTCCAACTCCATCTGCCGGAAACTTGAATGTACCGTCCAAGAGAATGCAACCATTGAATTCCTAATATGATATTGGAATCAGTAATCCCTATCCTATAGAAATTCAAATCATCAATGATGGTGTAGTCATCAAGCTCAATGGTCATCTATGGTACCCTCTTGTTGCATCTAATCTTAAACCCATCTGCCATAATCAGACAAAATCCTGGAAAATCCTCCAATGGCAATCCTTTCCTTGCCACTGGACCACTACTCATGAAATTGTGAGCTGCACCGCTGTCCACCAAACATGTCACTTGCAGCCCATTCACACATCCTCTTACTCTAAATGGTTGATACTTGGGAATACCTGGAAGTAAAGCAGTAGACCCATGTGCTAAGGCTATATTATCTTGTTCTTCATTACCACTCTTTGAAGTATCATCGATTGTGTCCTCATTGTCGGATGTAACTTCAACGTAATACATTTCACCTTTCCCAAGACATCTATGACTGGGGACCCATGGTTCTCAACAAGTGTAACACAACTTACACAGCTCATTCTTGCTCTCGAAATCCAGCTTCTTCACATCATCTTCCTTACTTGGTTTGGATGGAACTCTTGACTCCTCTCGAGATGACTTCTTTTGCTTGGCATTTGTATCCTCTTGATTGTGCTTACCCTTAGGAGTAAAAAATTCCATGTGGCGTGCTCTCTTAATGGCATCAGTAAGAGTAGGAGGATCAAAAGCTTTGACCCAACACCTGAGAGGTTTTGACAAACCCTCTATGAAGCAAGAAATCAGCCTCTTCTCGATCACATCAAAAACCATTACTGACAACCATTGAAACTTTGAAATGTATGCATCAAGTGTCCTAGACTGTCTCAACTGAGCCAACTCTCTGGAGTGTGCTTTTGAATCCTTGTGGCCAAACTACTCTATCAATGAAGTGCAAAATTGATTATAAGAAACAATTGAACCATGACCCTATGTCTCTAAACCATGATACTACCACTCACGTGCAGCTCCTTCAAGGTGAAGGGTAGCAAATTTGATGGCGTCCATCTCCTTCATCTGATTCAGGGCAAGTTAAGTATCCAATTTTTGAATCCAAGCTCTAGTTGTACCCTTGGACGATTCATCGAAACTTGGTAAGGATAGACTTCCCAACCTTTTCTGCAGCCCATAATTCTGCAACCCTTGATTCCATTGTTTCTACTTTGGCTTTGTGCGTTTAGTTTTCCAATTAGTCTCTGAAAGAAATAGCTGAATGAAAATCTTCCCCCAAAGCTTGGTACTTAGCCAAAATCTCAACATTCCCAATGTCCTCCATGGGTTCCTCTTTTGTAGGCTCATCCTCTTGTATAAAGGTAGGCATGAAAGGTCTAGATTGTCATGAACCTGTAGGTTTGCTAGTAGAACGCTCAAAGTTTACTGCACTTTGTTGCTTTCCTCTCTCTCCATATGTACCAGATTTCTTCTATTTGTTGTGTTATGAACTTATGAGCCATTTGACTCAAATAGATTGGTATTTTGTAGCTGTCTTAACATTTCTGAGAACATTTGTTTTTCCTCCACTTCACTTGTGGATAGTGGTTGATCATTGCCAACCATTACTCCTTTTTGTTTTTCCAAGTTATGACCACCCTTTCCACACATACAATCAACCTAAACAGTCTGCCAAGACTTGCAGCTCTGATACCACTATAATATCCCCGAATAGGGACAATAGAAAAACAAAGATATTTTGAAAAATCTGAAACTTTATTTGCATATAAGGAATTCTGCAATAAACCCAGAATATGATCATATTACTAATCTGATTTTTCTGCTAAAGAAAACAAATTTTTGAGTATTACTAAACTTAGGGAAAGTACAAAAAATCCCTTTATTTCTGCCTAGAATTTTCAGAAATACATTACAATGTTTTTTCTGAGATAAAGATGAAATAAGTATGCAGATTTAAATATGTATGTCCCCTGTTAGGTTTTAGGCCCGTTATAGCCAGAATTCACCCATTTTAATATTCTTATGGCCTAAACCGAATGGACTAAGTTGCATTGAATCAAATCTAGGTTATTCCATAGTTCAAAGTAAGAAAATTGTTCATTAATCATGCTAAAACATGTTAGGTAATTTGGTTTTCTTGACTATTTATGATTCTTAATGTCGATGCTGATCTTATACTACTTCTGTTTGAGAAGGGAGAAGATATGAATGTAACCAAAGCGCTTAGAGACCAAACACAATAGGCTTCCTCAAAGTTTACAGATCCAAGCCCTTATCCTATCCTGGGATCATACTGTCAAGGTTTAAGAGACGCCGATCCCTACCTTATCTTGAATCATCGTATTGGCTGGATTTAGACTGCCCCTCCTTGGAAACATTCCAGCCCTTTCCTTCTCAGGTACTAACGTAGTAGAAGGGTTTGAGCATGGATATATATATATATATATTATATTAGACCATATGATGGCCTTTCATCCTTAATAGCATATATATATAACATTCTATAAATCAGTCTCTAATTCAGATACGTTACAGCCTTATTTGCTATCACACTATGCTTACAGCATAGTCAATGACTTATTTAGAGCATCCATTATTTTTATAATATTATCTTATTATTTCTTATGCCCGCCTAGAGTGAGGTTGGCTCCCAACTTATACCTTGTGCGGTGGGTGTAAGTGGAGAGACATGTCTCTTCAACTTCGTTCCTATTCATAACACAACCCAATCAGTTTATACAGATGATTAGTTTATGTATCTAATCGTTGTTATTGATGATTAATCTTAATTGGGCTTAATCATCCTTTGATTGATTCCTGTTATCGTAGTCATTTAGACTTATCTTATAATCGCTGATAATCACCACGTGACTGCTGATATCTATAGGTTGTCTTTGAACAATCACAGATTTACGGTTGACTGTTTATTTTATAATTTCTTTGTTGTTTTCCTTGTACCGTCACTTAGTATCATGACGTTGATGCTGGCGGATTATCAATTCAACCCTTATTTACTACGTTGCTATCTTATTCTTGAATCATATCTTTAATGACGTCTTGCTGCTATGGATCTTCTCACAGTGGGATTGCAACTCTCAGAGGCTTTGATACTAGAGTTATGAACCCCATCTTTTTATATTTGTCTTCCCTCAGACCACTGACGAAATAATTGTCAACGTCTATTCTAATCGTCGTTTAGATATTCCTCTAATCGCTAATATCCTTGTGCTGGCATCTGATGTTCGGGATTACTATTTCTTGTGTTATGTCATTGCACAACGTAAGTGCCTTTCTAATCCTTTAAAGTTTGGAATTATTACTTATCGTAGTATATCCCTGATCACAGGCTTCATACTATTTTACACCAGAGCTGTCTTTGTAATTATATTATATTATAATATTATTATTTATTTATTATTTTTTAAATTTATTATTATTATTAAATTCCATATCAGGAAGGGACATTACAAAATACCAAAATACCTCAGACTTGTTCAAACCCTAGCCGCCCTCAAATATAGCTTCAGACTCCCAAGACAAACAACACTAGGTCTGATATATTTGTGCTCTGTTGCTGTCATCAAGAATGCTCAAGAATATGAAGATGCCATACAGTAGTTAATTCAAATCTGTACCTTCAACTCTGACTTTCACCTCTGAACAAGCCTCCAAACCAATAATTAATTGGCCCAGAACTAAACTTTATTCTTCAACAATGATATAATTAATTTTCCAATTAAAGTAACTTTATTCTGAAAATTGCAGAAGCACCTTTTATTTTGAATCAAACATTTAACCTTAACCTTGCAAATTTGTCTCCAATGGAGACATCACAAATTTGGCACAATTGTGAATTCTGTTGTGAATCCACCTTTAGAAAGAGTTAGGTTTTCATCCAACCCTTGTTGATCTACTGAGGGATTCCATCAACTTTTCTCATAAATCATCATACACATCACATCAAATCCAAAAAACATGCTTACTACAGCCCAGCAAGCCTCCTTATAAAGAATTCCAACCTCTATCTAGAAGATAAGGTCTCATTAAATATTTGTCACAATTGGAGAACTTTATTTAATAAAGTTACTATTTTATCATTTATTATTTTCATTTTATTCTTTAATTAAACTAATCAATTAAAGTCATCCCTTTTGAAATAATATTAATTTCTGGAAATCTTAATCAAATAATTTAATTAAGCCAATTTATAAATGTTTTGGGGACATTACATGGTATTGGTATGTGATATTAGTGAGGGGCCAATGAAAAATATCTTAACGTCAGGATTTTTTGAAAGTTTTGTGTGATTTTATTTCTTCCTTTCTATTCTTCAATGTTCTTAACTTTTTTGACAAGTGCACCAGAAAGATATTGATTTCTTACAGGGATATACACCACATTTCTAAAACTCAAACTTGGCAAAAACAAAGCATATTTTAAAAATGCATAAATTTGTTAAAATAAATTTTAAAAATGTGTAAAAGTCTGAGTTTAGGGAATACATAAGTAAATTTTACTTTATTTATAGACTCAAAAAGATTACAATGCACAAAGTAGTGTCTTATGATTATAAATTACAAATGCAAATTCCATATAAATATTTTATAGATTTCTGATTTCTCCCAACTAAAGCTTCCTAATGGCTGTGTGCGTACCCTCTTACTGGATGGTAATGATTTCTGCTGAGGAATATTATCACCCTTGAGCATATCATGATCACCTAACGAAGCCTCTCTTGACACTTGCACGTGTGCTTTTTATACATTGGATGCCCATTCTGTTGTTTCCCTCTTAAATTCAGTGATCTTGTCTATGGAAAATCACAGAGAACGCAGCTTCCAAATCCTGATATTGCTATTAGAATTCAACTGTGTGGTTTTTTGAGTCAAACTCATTGACCCATGTTTCAAGAGTAGTGGTTCACACGAACCCATCTCTCATGAGAATGAATGGAACACTTAGCACTCATTGCATCTAGGTGATGCTCACAGAGGTGAAGCACCGATACTTCTCGGGAGGTCACCCATCCCAATACTACTCCAGTTTGAGCGCGCTTAACTACGGAGTTGAATCCTGATAGCGATATCACAATTTGACTTGCTGTGGAAAATATCTCCTACTTAACAATTGATGAGCTTAAGGGGCATTCTAATGAATGGTTCATAAGGCACAACACTTGCTGAAGGTTTTGCAAATGGGGTTGCAAGCAGAGTGGGTTTAACCATGGAGGAAACTCCGTAGTTAAGCACGCTCGAAGTGGAGTAGTACTAGGATGGGTGACCTCCCGGGAAGTCCCGGTGCTTCAACTCTGTGAGCATCACCTAGATGCAATGAGTGCTAAGTTTTCCATTCATTCTCATGAGAGATGGGTTTGTGTGAACCACTAATGAAACATGGGTCAATGAGTTTGACTCAAAAACTACACAGTTGAATCTTGATAGCAATATCACAATTTAACTTGTTGTGGAAAATATCTCATACTTATCAATTGATGAGCTTAAGGGGCTTTCTAATGAATGGTTCATAAGGTACAACACTTGCTGTAGGTTTTGCAAATGGGGTTGCAAGCAGAGTGGGTTTAACCATGGAGGAAACTTTGTAGTTAAGCGCTCTTGAACTGGAGTAGTACTAGGATGGGTGACCTTTCGGGAAGTCCCGGTGCTTCACCTCTGTGAGCATCACCTAGATGTAATGAGTGCTAAGTGTTCCATTCATTCTCATGAGAGATGGGTTCGTGTGAACCACTACTCATGAAACATGGGTCAATGAGTTTGACTCAAAAAA
>MU217109.1:8859-22398 GCA_018584345.1 Thuja plicata | reverse complement strand
GTTGTGGAAAATATCTCCTACTTAACAATTGATGAGCTTAAGGGGCATTCTAATGAATGGTTCGTAAGGCACAACACTTGCAGAAGGTTTTGTAAATGGGGTTGCAAGTAGAGTGGGTTTAACCATGGAGGAAACTCCGTAGTTAAGCACACTTGAACTGGAGTAGTACTGGGATGGGTGACCTTCTGGCAAGTCCTGGTGCTTTAGCTCTGTGAGCATCACCTAGATGCAATGAGTGCTAAGTGTTCCATTCATTCTCATGAGAGATGGGTTCGTGTGAACCACTAATGAAACATGGGTCAATGAGTTTGACTCAAAAAACTACACAGTTGAATCTTGATAGCAATAGTACAATTTGACTTCGTGTGGAAAATATCTCCTACTTATCAATTGATGAGCTTAAGGGGCTTTCTAATGAATGGTTCATAGGGCACAACACTTGCTGAAGGTTTTGCAAATGTTGTTGCAAGCAGAGTGGGTTTAACCATGGAGGAAACTCTGTAGTTAAGCGCGCTCGAACTGGAGTAAAACTGGGATGGGTGACCTCCCGGGAAGTCCCGGTGCTTCACCTCTGTGAGCATCACCTAGATGTAATGAGTGCTAAGTGTTCCACTCATTCTCATGAGAGATGGGTTCGTGTGAACCACTACTCATGAAACATGGGTCAATGAGTTTGACTCTAAAAACTACACAGTTGAATCCTGATGGCAATATCACAATTTGACTTGCAGTGGAAAATATCTCCTACTTATCATCAGGTTCCAAATTCTTAGCAATCCAATTTGAATATGGATCAATGTCATCCTAGTTAGTTGCTTTGTGTGTCTCCTTTCCATCCACCTTTTTGACACAAAGACAAAGTTTGTACCATACAAGGAGGTCATTTAGGCACTTTGAGTCAACTTCTTGTGTTTTTTTTCCACATGGATGTCCTCAAATGTACTCCAACTACATTCACGAACCTAGAAGCACTACTGGGTCGGAAAAGAAATGCAAATTTGAAGGGTTCAAAGATTTGGTGTTTTTGCACCATAATCTTTCCAGCACAAATCTGCAAGGACAACATTTATATGTTTGTAACTTTACTTACAATTAAACGAAAATTGTAGTTATTAAACTTAGTTAACTTTTTTTATCTGTTTGCTGAGTCAATCTCCTTTGAATGCATAAAGCTGAAGAAAACAACCACCCCCTTGTGGCTTTGTAAATTAGCAACTGATCCAGAAGTATTTCTGCAAGACCTTCATTAAGAGTTATCTTCTTTATGCATGTATTAATTCCATTGACAACCTTCTCATCACTCCAGAGAAACTGGAGAAGAAAAACTTTTGGATTCAAGTAATAGGCCTCTGCATGAGTGTGTTGAAATTGTTTGTTTAGAAAATATAGAGGAAAGAATGCTAACTCATATGAAAGGAATACTTAACTGATTGTATTTTAATGCATATATGGTAATTATGTTATTCAACTTGTGAAAGTTTCGTTAGTGTTGTACTACTTAAGTAGCTTGGAAAGAATTCAAGACCATTCTTGGAGTAAATACTGAAACCAGCTTTATACTTGTGGAATATGCTGATCTTGGCAGTTCTTCTTGGAAATGATGAAGGTTCCAAGAGTGGAATCAAAGCTGAGAGTCTTTTCCTTCAAGATTCAGTTTGCTTCTCAGGTCAATAAGTTTGAAAATGTATTGTATTTCAGTAGTATCATTCTTACATACAGAATATATATAAAAATTCATCCCTTGAAAATATTATTTTCTAATATTAAATGTCTATTACTGAACCTTTGCAGGTCTCTGATCTAAGGAATAACCTGAGTATCATAAATGCTACCTCTCGAGAGGTGATTATTTAGTCTCTATTATAACTGCGTTCTACTACATATACATCTTGTTAATGTCTTCTACCAATGTAACTAAAAGAACTTTGAATCTGACAGGTTAGGGATTCTGTTAAGCTACGGAAAATTATGCAGACAATTCTTTCCCTGGGAAATGCATTGAATCAAGGAACTGCAAGAGGTCTGTTAACTTTAATTGGAAAGTGTAATAAGTTGTCAACTTTTGTTTTATTTGATGCCAATACATACTAGAGCATTAAAATAACCTTGCAACCTTTTAATTTTTGTATAGGCTCGGCAATTGGTTTTAGGTTGGATAGTCTCTTGAAGCTGACTGATACACGTGCTCGGAATAACAAGATGACACTCATGCACTATCTTTGTAAGGTCTGTGTGATGTCTATATATTATTCTGGTTCCTCTTACAATATTATAGTAATTTTTGAAGGATTCTTCTGATGAATATTAGGGGTAAGGTTCTAATAAGTGAATGTGTTTAAATTTTGGGATTAACTGTTACTAAGAAGAGATTCGTCAAACTATTTCATTGGTCTTATCAAAGGAATATGATATAGAAGATACTTTAAATAAATGATCATGAAGCTTGACATCAATCATGTGATCACATTTAAAAGTCTTTTGCTGTGTATCTTGGACTATTAAGGTAGATTCTGATTCTAGAAGAAATTCACTGCACGATGAACCTCACCAGTTCTCTATTTTGGACAAATGCTCTTAGTTGGGTAAGGTGTATGTCTAATCTCAGTTTACTAGAATGCATTTGGGAATTAGTTAACATCCGCTCTTTAGAAACTGTCAGGTTCACCTTAACATCCTGGTGTTTGTTGAGCACATAAATACCCAACCAGAGCAGTAAAAGAACTCCCTTGGTGTTCAAGGCCTCAATCAATTTCATACTGCTAGGGAAAGAATTTTCCACTGACATTTCCTGCTCTACCAGCCACTGCAAGTTTTCCAAGGTCAAATATTTCCTCCGATGTTTAGGTAGAGAGGTAGAATGGAAAATAGTTTTTTCCTTGACCCCATCTGCGAAAACAGGAAACATACTAAACTAGTAGACAACCAAAAACTCAACTTTTACATTGACTGTGATTGTTGGGAGACGTACAAACAGTTGCAGATAGTATACCTGAGTGATGGGGATGCTCAAAGTTACAGGGCATAGTAGACAAAAAAAGATAGAGGAAGGGTTAGATATTTCTGCAGTCTTTCAACTTTCACTCATTATTCTCAACTTGTAGTAAGATAAGACTCTTAGCAATTAGTTAACCCTTATGCCCAATTGTAGGGCACCATTTCATTTTGGCACCATTTCATTTTTCCACCTTTTCTTTTAACAGGAATAATTTCCTTGCAAGCCCTCCTGGCCTCATTAATTGCCCTCTTAACAAGTATACATCTCAGGGACAATGTCCTAAAGGAACCAATCCTCTGGTTATACTTTGAGGTGAAGCAATTTAAGAGAAGATGAGTATCTCCTTCCAGGCCAGTTGATAGGCATATGCTGTACATAAGTTTATATAAGATTATGATTATTGATTAAAATTTAAAACTATTTTCGTATGATGGGTTTAGTGGTATGATCTGAAACATCGGACCTTAAATTACCTAGGCATTCTAATGCAGGATATTTTTGCAAAACATGATTATTGAGGTGAACATTTAGTTCTTGCAATACTTCCACAGCATTTAAAAAATCATGAATGTGATATGTCCTTCCTAGCAGTTGATTGTGTCTTTCAAGTTTCAGATTTGATGAGCTTGCATTTCAATTTTCCTTTTTTTTTTTAATTTTTTATTATCACAGGTGCTTATTGATAAGTTACCAGAGCTCCTAGACTTTGACAAAGACCTAGCTCATTTAGAGGCTGGATCAAAGGTAATTTCTGCAGTAATCTTTGCAACAGTTTAGACTTCCAAATCAAACTACAAATTAATATCTGGTTCATGCTTTGAATGCTAAAATCAACTTCAATGTTTAATCAGATCCAATTAAAGACACTGGCAGAGGAGATGCAAGCCATAAGTAAAGGGCTGGGGAAGGTCGAACAGGAATTAGCTGCATCAGAAAATGATGGTCCAGTGTCTGAGGGGTTCATAAAGGTATTGAAATTGATGAATACTCTTGTTGATTAAGTTTAATCTAAGCTAATTAAGTAAAGAGCTAGGGAAGGTCGAACAGGAAGTAGCTGCATCAGAAAATGATGGTCCAGTGTCTGATGGGTTCATAAAGGTATTGAAATTGATGAATACTCTTGTTGATTAAGTTCAATCTAATAAGCTAATTACCCAATTAGGAGGCTTATTCAGCCTTTTTGCTTCTTGAATTCTGACCCAATTCATTATGCTACATTTCCTGTTCTGCCTATGCTTTTGACTGCTGAACCTCACCAGCTCAAAATTAATGAAGATGTTATTTTTTTTAATCCTAGATCAAGGATTTGGGCACTACCTAGTAACCTACAATGTTGAGATTATGACTTGGATTTGCATTTACCTTACAAAGCTAAATTCTATTTCTCACACTTTCTTACTGTAGTAAATTTGTTTTGAAACCTCAGTCTTTCGATATTTTGATTATATTTCTTGCACATTAGCTGATCAAATGTTTCATTTTAGGGCCTTTAGTGAGATGAAAGCTGTTGATAAGTCCCGTACTCTAGATCACATAACTGCATTTATAAATATAATCTCATTTAGAAGTTTCTGTTAACAAAGAATAGGTTCGTTGCAATATACACTGAGTACAACCAAAGGAATATGTATATGGCCTCTTATTATTTTGATTTTTCAAGCAATTCCTTTTTATACTCTCCAAATTCATTTTATTTTAGTGCTTTTATACCTTTACTATTTTCTTTATTCTCCGTAATTTTTGTGTCTACTATGTATATTTAATTTACTGTTGCTTGACATATTGGTTTGTTTTTAGTGGATTGATATTAACCAGGCAAAAAAGGTTTTTAAATTATAATATATTGCTGACCAATCTTCCAGATGAATAGGGATAATACTTTTTATTTATGAGAACTTCTCTCCACATTTCTCTTCAGGATTATTTCCTGACTGTGTTATATTTGTTCTAGATACTTAAAGGCTTCCTTCATATTGCTGAAGCTGATGTGAAATCTCTTACTTTACTTTATTCAGATGTGGTATGTATTCTCCCTTTTCTCCCCATATGTAAGTATCTAAGAAATATCACTAGGCACTGTGAACTGTCTTGTTTAATAGTAAATACTATGAACTAGCAATCCATATGTTGTTTACAGGGTCGAAATGCAGATGCACTTGCCCTATATTTTGGAGAAGATCCTGCTCGATGTCCATTTGAACAAGGTATGCGTCTTTTTTTGAAGGAAACTTATCTTATATTGCATCAAAGAGTGAAAGTTATTGGCTAGCATTTTAGAAATTTTTGTCCTGTGAGAGCTAGAACGAGTAGCTTTACTATTTTCTTAAACAAAAATTCGTTGAATTTTGTCTTTTAAGGAAACGAGCAGTAGACAGCCTAATTGTATGTCACATCTCTTTGCTATTGTCTCTTTCATCTAGGTGTCCCCTAGATATAGGCTTTGCTGGGAAAGGGGAAAGATGAGCTAATAATTGGATTTTGCTTGAGTCCCGATTTCTCTCCACAAAAAGTACACAAAAGAGTCAGATACACCAACCTTTCTGAGTTTTTCTCGACCTCCCAAAACCTCCTCATGCCATTTTTCCACAAATTCATTTACCTTGAAGAATATGTTTTATGTATTTTGGATTTTTACATCATGTCCACTGGTTGTAAAGACAGGTCTCCAATTCAACTGGCAAAATTCCTAGTTTGTTGATCAAGCCCTACAAAACCTAATGATTCTCAAATTATTCAAGCTTTGCCAATTATTTTAGTGGAAGGGATAAAATAACTCGTAAATTTCTACATGTTAAAAAGAAATAATGAATTCTTCAATCAAATTTGGTGGTCACCCAATTATGCGAGATCGGATAGAAAGAAATCTCTCAGAGAGGGACTTATTGGAGTGGTGGGTGCTGCTCCGTCTCGGGCTTTGCAAAGAACCCCATTCTATCTCCCTGCCTCTGAAATTCCCCTCCATCTGGCCCTCTTTCCCCCCCCCCCACTGCCCACCGGCACATGTGCCCGCCCAAATTCCTATCTAATCAAGGGCTGTTAAAGCTGTCATTCATTCTGATCCTGTTGGCCAGTAGAGTAGTTTACAAGTGACCAAAGTTGGTCAATACAACTCGAAAGTACATTGAGATACAGATACAGACTAGTTAGAATAGAACTGGCTGGCATTCAAGCAACATTTCTTTACCATATGTTTTTTCAAACTGATATTTTTTTACATTTGACTATGCAGTGGTTTCCACACTTGTCAATTTTGTGGGTATGTTCAAGCGGGCCCATAATGAGAATTGCAAACAGGCAGAATTTGAACGAAAGAAAGCTGAAAAGGAGGCAGAGAGGGAGAAGATGAAAAATTCTCCTCATAGGAAAGAATCTGAACCATTGTTGATGTCTCCTGTCAGAAGCAAAATTGGATAGAATGCTGTAAAATAATTCTTTGGTGTAATCAAATGAAAATTTCTTCTCTCGTTTGCCTATTGCGGCAAAGATCTGCTTTTGTTAATTAAATGTACGGCCATGAGAACTTGTGGCCAAGGTTGCAAGATAAAGCAGTCATTGGAAAGAAAAGGCTAACTTGCAGGTCATACTACTGGGATTGACAAACATATCCAGAGTCATAGCTGTAATCATTAGATGTTGCCATTGGCTTTCTAACGGGCACTTACTGTATTCTTAATCTGACCGACAACAAAAGAATCAAGGATTGACATTGTACGCTTTCAATTATGTAGTTTCTGTACATATATCTTTATCCAGCTTTGCATGTTTTATCCAAAGAGTGTTTTGATATACATCTCTTTTGTCTAAATGGAGAGCTCAAAGTCAGGCCACCTCCTTCCACTTGGCATCATTTGCAACTTTTTGTTTCTCTTTGTTTTTCTAATGAGAATTTACATAACACGCCATTTTGAATATTGACAATGTTTTGTCTTAACTTTTAATTGAACAACTATTGGAGACCCTTGTTTTTCCTAGCCTTTTAAGACTCATTTTTTTCATTGAAACCATCTCTAATATTGTAAATTCATCCTAGCTTTTGAGTCTTATATCTTTTCATTCTAGGAGAATCTCTCATATTGCAAAGTCATCACAGCTTTTAGCTTGTAAACGTAGATAGTTTGCAGATAGGGAATGTACAAACTGAACCTTATGTGCATACATAGATGTTAAGTTTATTTAATGGAATTATTAACATATGCTGTAAATGTCTTCAACAATAATATTTTGCTGCTTTTCTCTTGTCAGATTGCAACTAGAATACTCAGGTACACATTTTTCTCAATGATAATAATTTGGTGCTGGTCTCTTGTCAGATTGCAGCAATCTGACAAAATACCAGCACAAAAATATTACTGTTGAGACAAATGTGTATCTTTATTCCTTACAGCATATGCTACACGCATGAAATAGAGTTTAAAATCTACAGATGCATGTTGGTATAGAAAGTTGCAATCTGAGAAAAAACCAGCACCAAATATTACTATTGAGACAAATGTGTATCTTGATTCTTGAAAGCATATGTTAACACACTCACGTAATAGAGTGTAAGATCTACAGATGCATGTAAGGTTCAGTCTTTTGCCAGATTGCAGCTTGCTGTATATTTTAAGTTGCAGTCTGACAAAATACCAGCACCAAAATATTATTGTTGGGACAAACGTGTATCTTGAAGCTTTACAGCTGTTAATGTGTAGCTTCAGAAGAAGTGAAGTTCGCATATATGTTAAAGTATATGATCTGTGATTTCCTCACACACACACACACACACACATATATATATAATCTCTAATATGTGTTTACTAATCGTCATATACTTAATCATAGTTGTTATCGGTGCCTGATTAATATTAGTTTGTTATTGAAACAGTTAGTTAATTAGAAGTGCATGACCCCGTAGGGCCATGACCCCACGTGGCCATTGGCCACGTATAGTCATGTCCCTACGGGACATGCACCTCTACTTCCTTGTACATAATCACCGATCGCTGGATGAATTGCATCATCGATTACACGGCAATGACCTGCTCTTCTCCAGCGATAATAAACAAGTAATAGCGTTGCCACATTCAACTCTGTCAAAGATATATATAGTTCGGACTGTGATCAGAAATATTGTCAATATACGTACCATATCAAGAGCACATCGTTATTATTAGTAATCAGAATCAGATCCAGTTGTGTTCATATATATTGATATTACATCAAAAGAGATTTAGTTTATCTCTATCAGAGATCCCTCAAACCTTTACATGGTATTAGAGTCATCCTGATAGAGAAACTCGATCTCAGAATTATTAATTCAAAATGGTGAATCACGTAAGGTTAGAGGATAGACTTGAAGGAGCTTCAAATTTTGCATCATGGAAAATTCGAGTTATGATTGTACTACGAGAGATGGAATTAGAAGAATATATAGAGTCAAATAAACTAATACCAGAAAATGATCCAGATAAAACATGGAAGAGGCACAACAACAAAGCCATGAAGATTATTATAGATAATGTGAAGGATCACATTCTCCCCTCTATATCTAGTCTTAAAACAACTTTTGAAATGTTTTCTACAATTAAGAATACTTTCGAAATTAACAACATTAGTAGATTGCTAACGTTGAAGCAAAATCTTGTATATATCAAAATGAACAATGGAGAATCAATTACGTCTTATTTCTTAAGAGTTTTTGAGTTGAAAGATAAACTTGCGACTATTGGAAGTCAAGTAGATGACAAAGAACTTAGCATTATAACCTTACAAGGACTACCACTATCTTGGGAAACTTTTATCCATGGTCTAAGCTCTTGACTTGATCTTCCTAAATTTGAACTACTTAAAAATGAATGCACTCAAGAAGAGTCGAGATTAGTTTTCCAGAGGAATCCGCTTAAATCAAGAGGGAGACATTCAAGCTCTTCAAGCAAATAACAGCAATAAAGAAAAGAAAGGTAAATTCAAACGAAATAGAAAGGAATTCAACAAATCATACAAGAAACGTGATTGGTCATAAGTACAATGTTTCAAATGTGACAAATTTGGTCACACTCATAACTTCTGTCCAGAATGAAAAAAAATTAAAGCAGCTCTAGCGGAAATCAAAGAGGAAAAAAGATTAAAAAGAAGAAAAAATTGCATTTTATCTAGCACTCTCAAGTGAATTAAACTCTAACAAAAATACTTGGATTATAGACAGTGGAGCATCACGTCATATCATAGGCTTTAGAGATAAATTTGAAAGCTTCAAAGGATTTTCCTTTGAAGAAGTAACCATTGGAGACAACTCTACACACCGGGTGAAATTGGATCATGTTCAATTCAACTAAATTCAGGTATTACTCTCCAACTTAAGAATGTTTTATTTGTACCTGGTATAAAAAGAAATTTGGTCTCTATCTCTAGCCTTGCTGATCAAGGGCATCAAATCACATTCCAAGAAGATAAAGTTCTATCTTGGCCAAAGAATTCAAATATCAAGAAAGCTATATCCATTGGATTTAGAGATGGAAGTTTATATAAACTTTGTAACCAACAAAATTTAGCTCTAAATCATGAAACATCAAACACAAATGAAATATGACATAGAAGACTAGGTCACCTTCATTTTCGTGCTTTATCATCGATAGGAAAAATTGTAACAGGGTTACCTAGCCTCAAACCTAATCATTTAGGCATTTGCAAAGGATGTGGCCTAGGTAAAAACACAAAAAAATCCTTTCCCAAAAGTTTACACAAATCAAATTCTGTACTTGAACTTATTCATACTGATCTATGTGGTCCTATGTTTGTACCTTCCCTAAATGGATGTCTCTATTATGTGATCTTTATAGATGTCTATTCTAGGAGAACTTGGATCTACTTCCTTAAGCAAAAGGAATCAATTGAAGTGTTATCTAAATTCAAAGAATTCAAAGCCCTAGTTGAAAATCAGTCTGGACAAAAAATCAAAACCCTAAGATCAGATAATGGAGGTGAATACATCTCAGAAATCTTTAAAGATTTTTGCGTTACTGTTGGGATTAAGAGGGAGTTTTATGTACCATATAATCCTCAACAGAATGGAGTCCCAGAACGAAAAAATAGATCCATTATAGAATCAGCCAGAGCTATGATGCATGACCAAAATCTTCATACCTCTTTTTGGGCTGAAGCTTCTAATACTGCAGTTTATATTCAACATAGATGTCCTCACTCAATATTGGAAAATACAACTCCTGAAGAAGTATTTACAGGCATCAAACCGGACTTAAGCCACCTAAGAATATTTGGGTGTCTTGTTTATATTCATATTCCTAAAGAAAAGAGAACAAAATTAGAACCATCTGGAAAGAAGGGTATACTCATCGGATACAGTGAATCAACCAAAGGTTACAAGATCTATGTCCTTGGTCAAAGAACCATCGAAGTCAGTAGAGATGTAAAATTTGAAGAAGTCATTGCCTTTAATCTTTCAAAGAACTTTGATGAATCATACGCAGAACCTATTATTGAACTGGATGAGGATCATTCAGTAGAGAATGAGAGGGAGAATGATACTGAATATATTACACCTATTATTCCAAATTCAGAGAATACTAAAAATCCTAACAAAAAGAGACCACTTTGGGCTAGAAAAATGATAGAAGAAAATCATATAGAACCTGATGAAGTAGTCAAAGAAAGCAAAAGAACAAGAAATCGATCATGCTATGTAGCACTACTTTATGAACTTATTAAAACAAAGCCTTCAAATGTCAAAGAAGCCTTATCAAGCAAATCTT
Source organism: Thuja plicata (assembly GCA_018584345.1). Lineage (NCBI taxonomy): Eukaryota > Viridiplantae > Streptophyta > Pinopsida > Cupressales > Cupressaceae > Thuja > Thuja plicata. The sequence goes on along the minus strand of MU217109.1, from coordinate 11,655 downwards.
GGAAAGATGCGATGATTGAAGAATATCAATCAATACTAAAAAATGATGTGTGGGATGTTGTACCCAGACCAAAGAATAAATAAGTTGTCTCTTCTAAATGGCTATACAAAATCAAGCATGCACCTGACGGCAGCATTGAAAAATACAAACCCAGATTTGTGGCTCGTGGATTCTCGCAAAAGGAAGGAATTGATTATGAAGAAACATTTGCTCTAGTCGCCCGGTACACATCTGTTAGAACTATCATAGCAATTGCAGCATCCAAAGGGTGGAAGATACATCAAATGGATGTGAAAAGAACATTCCTAAATGGTGAAATTGAAGAAGAAGTATATATTGAGCAACTAGAAGGATTCATCACTCATGACAAAAATTCTCATGTGTGTAAATTAAAGAAAGCACTATATGGCCTTAAACAAGCACCCAGGGCATGGTATGAAAGAATAGACATCTATCTCACAAAATTAGGGTATCCCAAGAATGAAGCTGATCCTAACATATACTTCAAAATAAATGGAGATGATATGATTATTCTTGTATTATATGTTGATGACTTGCTAATAACAGGTGAAGAACATCTCATAGCTAAATGCAAACATGAACTAACAACAAAATTTGATATGAAAGACCTAGGACTTCTTCATTACTTCCTAGGTCTAGAAGTCTGGCAAAAGGAGAACTACATTTTCTTAAATCAAAGAAAATACACTATTGATATTTTGACTAAGTTTGGAATGATGGATTGTAAACCAGTTATTACTCCTATGGAAGCTAACTTACATAAACTGAAGAATGACAGATTTGAATCTGAACTTACTGATCCTACTTACTACAGGCAAATCATCGGATCACTAATGTACTTGGTTAATACTCGTCCTGATATTTGTTATGCAACTAATATGTTAAGTCAATTCATGTGTGAACCAAAGAAGATACATCTTATCGTAGCTAAGCACATCTTACGATACCTAAGAGGTTCAGTTGGTATGGGACTCAAATATGATCAAGTTGAAATCAATCTTCATGGATATTTGGATTCTGACTGAGCCGTCAGCTCTACTGAACGTAAGAGTACTACATGATGTTGTTTCAGTCTTGGATCTGCAATCATTTCTTGGTTTAGCAGGAAACAATCTTCAGTTGCCTTAAGCTCCACTGAAGCAGAATATATAGCCTCGTCCATGGGAGCCAGAGAAGCAGTATGGTTGCGGAAGTTGCTAGTTGGGTTGTTCAAGAAACCTTTGAAGCCAACTATCATTCACTACGATAATAAAAGTTGTATCAAGCTTTCAACAAATCCAGGATTCCACAATCGATCTAAGCATATTGAGATACCTTATCATTATATTAGGGATATGGTAGATCGAGATGTTATCAAACTAGAGTACATAAGTACAAATGAGCAAACATCGGATGTTCTTACCAAACCTCTTGCCAAGGTTAAATTGGAATATTTCAGAGGAAAACTTGGTATGATCAAATTGTAAATATTGAATTTGAGTTTCAATTTTATGTGTGTTTATGCTTCTAATTGAATAGTTGCATCAGAAATGTAATGAAAGATGACGATCTTTCATAGACATATATATTCAGAAGGTAATCATTGTAAGGTGATGATCTTACAAATGATAGGCCTGTTATCATGACAAATTATGTTATTGTTCCGGATACACCGGAAGTCATTGATAAACGAACATATTATGATCATTTTAATTGTTGATCCAGAAATGCCGGAGATCATAATACATGTTATGATAGTGTTCATAACATTGTGATTATGGTTATTTGACAAGACACTATTTCAGAGTGTTAAAGTCAGATAATATTTTATTTGTATGGATAACATTAATATTGATATTTTGTTAAGTCTCTTGAGATATGATTGATATTTCACTTCTCCCTTGCTAAGGGGAGTGGTAATGTGTAGCTTCAGAAGAAGTGAAGTTCACATATATGTTAAGTATATGATGTGTGATTTCCTCACACACACATATATTTTCCTCTCACACACATATATTTTGATATTACATCAAAAGAGATTTAGTTTATCTCTATGAGAGATCCCTCAAACCTTTACAACAGCATATGATATCATTTCCATAAAATTACATCTACACATGCACGCAAGGTTCAATCTGTATATATTGTGTGTGAAAGCTGGGAAAAGCTAAAAAAAGATCCAGCAAACCAAGTGTGTAGTGGAGGGAGCAAGGGAGATCCTTTCCTTTTTTAATCTATTTGCTCATCCTACTTAGTTATGACTATGTATTCTGAAAGAGGCTTACAATCAATTTACCAAGAATTATTTTTCCTTTTCTATATTTCTACTCCATCATTATTAATTTTCTGAATAAATATTATTTAACATATTTGCTCTAGGGCATTTAGCTGCTACATGTCCATAAGTTTCCAAAACGAAAAACTACATTTTTATCATCAGACGATGGCATGTTCCTTGTCAAGGATTTTGTTTCAGATTAAATCTACCTATTTTTATTTCCTTGCGAAAAACTTTTCAAAGATTCAATTCTCTAAGATTGAAAGGCAACATATACTTTAGTGTATGATTTGATTACTTCATGTGGATTTTACTTGTAGGGAAAATTTTCAAGGCGATTTCTGATACGTTTTAACAATTTATCTTTATAAAATAAACTTAAACATCTGGGAGCTTTCTGCAGATAGGAACAATATCTAACTCTTCAGTTATTAAAAGATCAATTCAGGATACCAAGGCTTCATGCAGAGAGCGTATTTACGAAGGAATTAACTATCCTCTTTCAGATCTTTTCGTTA
>MU217106.1:19996-30706 GCA_018584345.1 Thuja plicata | reverse complement strand
TCAACACTCTCACCATACTATATTAAAGGCACACTATTTGATTGAAATGACAAAAGTTGGCATACATCAACATTTAATAACACATTTTTGTCCTACAAGATTTTTACTTTCAAATCTACTTGTTACGTAGTACTACAAAGATTTTGGTAAATATTACTTGTGGAGACATGATATACCTATTTATAGTTTGTGAAAGTGTCTGATATTTGAAATCTGCATCCACAAGTCTTTGTAAAGTTAGACTGAAGTCATATCAAAAAGTATGAAATAGATCTCAATAAAATATAATATAGTCAACCATCAAATCATCTGGTGTTGAAATATACAGCACAAAAGTACACTAGAAGACTCATAGTCATCATCAAAATTTACCTACATATCTAGTGCCCAGATTATGTGGTGGGAAGAAAGGAAGTGTGATTAGGCAATAGAAAGATATTGGAAGAGCCTTTGCAATATGTGTTCTCATTTATTCAATAAATGCAAAATTCCCCAATGATGCTAGGCAGTAATGAAACTCTGGAATTGAGGTTATAAGCTAAACATACATGTTAATTATGTTCATTAGTCAAAATGATATGACATTGGTAATTGATTTTATCTCTATAGTTCAAATGAATGCACAAATGATAGAGGTGTGTCATTGAAACTAGTTACGTTCATTGTCTTATTTCCAAAACATCTTTAGGTCTTGAACTTTTTATCAAGAAACTACACTCTTCCAATGGAATATTCACTGCATTTCTTGTGATTCAATAGGTTGAAAAATATAACATAAAAAAATCTCTTGAATTTGAATTCTTGATAAGATCTATAAATTTTGAAGTGGCAATAAAAACATGTCATTACTATAAAAAATATGACAGTTAGGAAAACAGCTTCGCACGAAAATTAAATATGATAAAACAAAGACAAACTTAGTTGCCCTAAAAAGGATGGAATCCCCATCATGAGAGAGATACCTTGCTTTTTTTTTTAAAAATAATCAAATCAACCTCATCATGCATGAAGGTACAGAATGAAAGTCACCACTAACCTTAGTGAGAAATTATCAGATCCAAGTAAACAGTAAACTTGAAAGCTAGCTTGTACCTAGTATTATGTTTGGTTTAGAAAAAATTGAAGGCTATTTGTGGAGTTATTGCAACTCTGTCAAGATTTGAGTTCAAGGATCAAATAATTTGTAAATTCAACATTTATAAATCACCTATGAATAGATTGAAAGTAGACAACATCAAGGAACTATTTTTCAGAAAATCTAATTAATTGGGACCATTTTATTTTTATTTTTCTAGCATACATCTGTAAGGAACAGGTTCTTCGAAAGCGTTTGCTATTTTTTAATTTAATACTTGTCTCAGTGTTCCAGATTTTTATTTATATGCCTTACTGAATTTAGTTTCTCCTTTACTATTTATCCCACTTTTCTAAAATGTCATTGATGCACTGCAAACTCTGATATTGCAATGAGTACAATTGTATTTTAAGTGTTGATATTATTAGTAACTGCTTTGAATAGAATAAAATAAAAGAATACGCTAATTAAGTGTCCATTAGAAATCAAGCTTTTTTTCATGTTAGAAATGACAAATTACTGTTAAGACATTAATTTCTTATCTAATTTTTTTAAAATCCTATTTTTCACCCACTGTAAACACATATACAAGTCAAGAGATTGAATATGGTGAGGTAACTACAAATTTATCTCTAAAATAATAGATTAGAGTTTGGACATGGCCTCCTACAAATCACTATGCCTATCCAGATAAAACCTGGATCTAGCATCATAGTATCCAAGTTGTATCCAGATATGGCAGTGTAGATGATATGTTACTATAACAATGCATCCATAGGGTAATTGTACCTATATATGTATTAGATATGCCCAATGTAAATAAGACAGGAGTGCCACAGACTATCAGGTAACTTAATTGTTCCCTTATGACAGAATGAGGCTTGTTTGATTCAATTTGAATACAATCATGTTTTATCTGAATAGAAAACCTAAATTTAGACATAATTCACATTACTGCTTAGGAACCTCCATTTCAGAAAAAATAGCTATAGAACAACCAGGTAACCTTTAATCATCTTATAAGCTCTTATTTAATGAGGGTAAACATTTCCTTTGAAGCTTACATAGAGTGGGAAGTAGGAATCCAATAAAATTATGAAGCTAAGAACATGGGTCTATAAGCCACAATACTTTAGATTTGTACCTAATCAAAGAATAATGAATACAGCTGAAACTTTTAAAGCCAATCCCATTGGATGACTAAGAAAGCCTTGAGAGAGTTGGGGCAGAGGGAATCTTATTTTTTACTTGGGTACTTTTCTCATGGAAGGAAAGTTATAGAAGGTGTTGCCATGTCTTCTCATCTCACCCAGTCGAAAACTCTATCATTTAAGGCCTCTCTCTCCAAATTACCATTGGAGTTATCAACAAGCTTCTTGGCCCCCAGCATATCATAGTCATTGAAACCATTACAACCCTCCATAAAATTCCTTATTGCTTCTTATGAGTGAGGCTTGTGCTACAAAAAAATCCCCTGAGCTCGATCCTCTTCATCCCCAACCCTGCACTCAACAATAAGTAAGCATGCACCATGTTTTACTGCCAGAGTCGCTGCTTCCTAGAAGAGATGAGGGTGAGATAGCGGGGAATCCACATGATGTAGGTGTTGCACTTGAGCTGGGTGTCAGCCATTCTCCATATGACCGTGTAGGAGAAAATAGTGAAGACAGCCAATGTGACCAAGAAGTTAAGGGGCAGAGTAGAATCATACACATTTCCCTTGTCCAAAAGAGCCCATTTCAGGGATTTGGCGGTGCTAGACTTGCTACTACCTGGGTGCCCCTTTCATATATACTAGTGCAATGATAGGAAAGTTGGGCATAGCTCCTTTCTCCTTTCTCTAATATTAGATCAAAGCTTTTTGATCTACTGACATGCTCTGCTCCCAAAAGGCTAGAAACTACTAATCATGAAAAGATAAACAACTAGAAATTGCTGAACTGTCCATTACAGGAAAAAAAGCCAATAGTGGGTGCATGCTCCTAATAAATTTGGTGTGCTAAGTTATCAAACTGGAGAAAGGACTAGGGTTATGACATATATGATGATGCACACATTGCCAGCCAGTCTTACATTTACTAACACTGCTGATTACCTAAATAAATTTGACAACACAAGAAATGGCCTAATAAATTTTGATGATTGTTCTAAAATGGCTACCATTCATTATGGATCTTATAAGCTTTGGAAATTGAAATACAACAAAATCCAAATAACAAACCACTAATAGAAAGAAACAAAATCACTACTACTCTTTATGGCCCCAAAAAATATTTGGCTCCTATCAAAACACCCATTGAAGAAGTCGCTGCACATAATATACATCATCCTAAAGAAGAGGTAATCTAGAGAAGAAAATAAGATTTCATTAGGGTCTGAAAAAATTTGCATCCACTTTTCCCAATGAAAAGATCCTTCACAACATTTTTGAAAATTCATAATTATTGCTTTCATTTTCAGAATAGGAATTAAAGTGCAGATATTATAAAAGGTAAAAACTGATTATTTTATGTCTGCATTAAAAATTAATGGGAACGATTCCCTGAAAGTGGGGTTAACAAAAATACTTACAGAACCAAGATCCGATGGGTACTTCAGGGGAAAAACCCTAATCATAGAAAGACAAAAGGTAAGAAAGTTGTAGACTGTGCAAATCCCCTCCCAAACCAAGGAACTGTGAAAAATTAGAAATGGCCATCTGACGCAAATATGAAAAACATTACGTGCTTCAAAAAACTTCCCCTGACTGCCGAACGACTCTCTCTTGGAATTCCTGAAATAGCCTTCCTATGACTTCAAATGTGAATGTGGAGAGCGCACATAGGAATTGCTTCCTGGTTAGTTTTTTAACAACTTTTTTTTTTTGTTATGTAAGAATTTTAATTTAAAAAATGAAAAATTTAGGAAAAGTGGGAAAGTTAAGACAAAAGTGAAATTTCATCTCAAACTTATGTCTTAAAACATGCTATTATGTAGTAGTGGTTTATTGATCTTGACAAGAGAAACATGGTTTGTAGGCTACACAAAGCCTTGTATCGATTGAAACAAGCACCTAGAGCCTGGTATGAAAGACTTCACTCCTATCTCATAAGAATTGGATTTGTAAGAACAATTGAAAATAACAATCTGTACTTAAAAGAATATTATGATAATAACATTTTGAATGATGAAATATTTATTGATGATATCATATTTGGGGGTAGTGATATGTTATGTAAATCTTTTGCTAATGAAATGAGAAAAGAGTTTGAGATGTCAATGTTTGGGGAGATCAAATTCTTTCTTGGTCTACAGATTCTTCAACAAGATCCACGCATATATATCACACAATCCAAATACATCAAGGAAGTACTGAAGATCTTCAAGATGGAACATTCCAAGCTAGTTGGAACACCTATGGAAACCGGATGCAAGTTGACAAAGAAAGACAAATCAAATGACGTAAATCAGACCTTGTATAGATCAATAATTGGCAAACCAATGTATGATGTTCATACTAGACCAGATATAGCACATGTAGTTGGAATAGTTGCAAGATTCTCTGCTAATCCCAAAGAATCACACATGACTATTGTCAAAAGAATTCTGAGATATCTAAAGAACACCGAGGACTATGGCTTATGGTATAAAAGAGAAGGAAAATTTGAGCTGCAAACTTAGATGATAGAAAGAGCGCAACTGGAGGAGCATTCTTCATGGGTGACAAACTTGTCACATGGATAAGAAAGAATCAAGGATGCATCTCACAATCTACTACAGAAGTAGAATATGTGGCTGCTATTGCAAATTTCTCTAACATTACATGGATCAAACAATTACTAGAAGGTATGAATATGAAAATTCTTGAACCAGTGATTATCTATTGTGATAATACCAATGCAATAAACATTTCAAAGAATCCAGTCATGCATGTTAAGACTAAGCATATTGCAATCAAGTATCATTACTTAAGATAACAAGTGCAAGAGAAAAATATTAGGGCCTAACCCTTGTCTATTGCTTAGTAAACTAACTAGGGGGCTGCATTAGCCTATACTTAATCATAAGATCATTCATGTTGATGCAAGCAAAGAGATGGATTGCAAAGATACATCAGTACACAGAAAGGTACATATCTACACTGAACACCAGAGTCATTGTATTGCTGATGGATAAGGAAGTTCAAGGAGTATATTATAAAAGGATGAAAGGATATAACTTTGGCATGATCAATGTTTACTTTGGAATTGTTGTCAAAGGGAGAGATTAAATATGAAATATCCATCATGACTATCATAAGGGAGAGATGACTTAAGATGACTTGAGAAAGATGTAACCTATAAGGGAGAGAATATCAAAAGTGAGATAAGTATCATGAGGGAGAGATAACTTAAGGAAGAAATGAGTTAAGAAAGAGAGTATTCTACATTGTTGTCAAAGGAAAAAGAGATGATCAAGGAGAGGAACAGTCAAAGGGAGAGACGACATCAAAGACAAAATTAGAAGCTGCTACATCTATCATGTCAAGGGATTGAAGATTGAAGAAAGTACTCTGCAAGAAACAAATCTAAGCTATATGAGCTTACCGAGAGCCAGACATTTGTATTGGCTATAAAACAATAAGATTGGTAGATTGATGAACTACAGCTGATATATTTCATATTATATTAGTAATAATATAGTGTGACAATGTAGTGTGTTTCCATCAATGCCAAAGGGAGAGATTGATGAACAATAACTGATTGAATGTTTGAAGATGTTAATTTGATGATTACCAAGCTGCAGAAAGTTAATGAAAGGCATTAAATGAGTTAATGTATTGTATTTTCATTGATGTTAACATGATATAATCAGATTGGGTTTATACATAGTGTCAAAGAATTCAAAGAACCAGAAAGATAAAGGTTATGCTTTCAGTAATGCATAAACATTTAGTACGCACTTTGTGACAACAAACACTGACGGTCAGTGCACCCCGATGAAGAGAGAAACCTGAGAGGAAAGTCATAGTGATACCTGAGCAGGAAACCTGAGAAAGAATTACCAACGAGCAGAATCATAGTGTTACCCGACGGAAAGACAACCCCAACGGAGATGCCTAAGGAGAACTGAAGTGTTGACTAAGGTAACAAGGAGTTAAACACTGAAAAGAAATGAAGTTCATAAATGAAAAAAGATGTAGCTGGCAAGAGCTACAAAAGGATTTAACTGGTTTTTAACATTGTTTTTATTGACAAGTTGAAAGCTAGAGATAAGAAAGAGATTTAAAGCTATTTTATCCCAGTTTCCTAAAAGAAATCTACACGATAAAACTAAAGTAGAGTTTTAAAGCAAGATTGGCTAGAATTGTGGATCACGCCAAGAACAAGAAAATCAAGGAATTAGAAATGGTGAAATCATGTCTATAAAGAGACAAGATAATTCATTGTGAATTATGGGTGAATAGAGAAGAGGATGCCGAAGAGAAACTGATGAAGAAATATTACAATCATACCTGATCAATCAAGCTAAAGAACAAAGTGATATTTCTGTAAACACCGAGAAATAGAGAAGCACATCATCAATGAGAAGAAGAAAGTGGAGCAATGGTATTGAAAAGATACATTGATCAGAAAGGTATTATGAGCTTACAATAGATCTGAAAATCTGTAAAGTCTAGTTGTATATTTAAACTAATCATTTATTGTTTCAATTTAACCATTGGCTCAGAAAGCCTCTTAACCGAGAAGGAATTAAGAATCATTTATATATTGAGATACATCCTAAGGAGTATCAAAAGGTTTGGTCATGAAGATAGCATAGGAATGCCAGATATCAAGTGACAAACTACACAAGGTTTGGTCATAAAGATAACATAGAGATGCTAGATACCAAGTGACAAACTATTCTATTTAAATCTTCTAACAAAGTCACACCAAATAGTGTGTTTGTAACCTTTAATAGGGTTGGCTCTTCATCGAGCTCAATTCAGAAGAGTGAAAATTTTGGGTTACTGGTCCCAATTGGTTTTTCCATCAACAGGGTTTCCACGTAAAAAATTCATGTGTCAATGTATTTATGAGTCATTACTTTAGTGTTTTGTATTACACATAAGTAATCTGGATTGATCGGTATACTCTAAGTAATTTACTGTATTTTGGTAAATGAAAGACTGATAATCGGTAAAGATAAAGAATAAGGTTTAACAGTGAACTCCAAGAAGTAGTTATTTGACGAGATTATTTCAAGGCATTCATCTTGTAGGACTGAAGATAACTATAGGCTTATAATTGTGGTAATAAATTTTTGGGTTAATTTATTTGAATATTTTTTAGGCCACTAATTCAGCGCCCCCCCCGGCCCCCTCTCAGTTATTCTAACAGGAGATAAGTTTAAAAAACAAGAAAAGCTAAAGAAATGGAAGACAAATATGTAATCACTGAAGATGAGAGAAGATGAGAACATTAGGGCATATGGACAGAGAATTACTAAAGTGGTTACTGGCATTAGAAACTCTAGAGGTACTTACAGTGACAAAACCGTGATTGCAAAGATACTCAGATCTTTGACACTGCATATAGAACCAAAGTACAAGCTATAGAGGAGATTATACCTCTGATACCAAACTTCACTAAAGAGATGTTGATTGGAAAGACAACTACTTTTGAGGCCACAAAATTGGTAGATACTTTACCTAAAGTTGAGTCAGCATTCAAGGAAACCATGTATAACAACAAAAAGACCTTATCTAGAATTCTGAGCACCACCAATTATAACCTAAGAGAAGAGCTTGGAGAATATGCTGAGGAATGGGAATATATACAAGAGGAAGAAAGAAAGCTAGATGAAGTGGTAGAATTGATCACTAGAAGAGAGAAGAGAGGTAAGGGTAAATTTGAAGGAAAATTACCTTTGAAATGTTTTTCATGTAACAAGATTCATTTTGCATCTAGATGTCCTACACGGGTTCCTAAGCACAAACCTAAGTTTTACAAATCAAAGTATCCTAAAGACAAGGAATGTTATTATACCAATGAGGTTATTTCTGATGATGATGGTGAGCATGATGAAATTGGATTTATTACTATAAAGGATGATGAACCTATATGTATGAGGAAAAATCCTTAGTATCTCGTGTTGAAAATAAATATGAATGCGTTATAGACAGTGGTTGTTCACATCATATGACTAGAGATAAAAACAAATTTGTGAGTTTGAAAAGATATGATGGTGGTGTTGTTAGATTTTGTGACAATACTCCTAAACTTATCATTGGAGTAGGATCTATTTCTCTGGATGGAAAGACAAATACTGACAATGTATTACTTATTGATGGACTTATGCATAATCTATTGAGTGTTGGACAGTTAGTGGACATAGGTTATTAGTTGAAATTCATTAATGGGAAATGCTCTACCAAAAGTAAATCAGGAGATTTGATCACATCTGGTACTAAATCTAGAGGTAATGTATTTAAATTGAATACATCTGAAGCTACTTGTTTTATTGTGAAAGTTGATGACAGTTGGTTATGGCATAGAAGATTTTTTCATGTGAACTTTGATAACATTGTGAAGCCAAGTATGACTAATGTTGTGAGAGATATACCTAAGATTGTAAAGCCATCTAACAATATGTGTAGAGAGTGTGTGATGGGGAAGCAGACCAGAAGCATTTTTAAAAGAAAATTGTGTTTAGAAAAAGGGAAGTTGGATCTGGTGCATATAGATCTGTGTGGTCCTACAAGAACAAGATCATATTATGGTGAAAGGTATTTTATACTTTTTGTTGATGAATTTTCTAGAATGATGTGGGTTGCATATTTGAGAGACAAGTTTGAAGCATTTGACAAATTCAAGTTATTTAAAGCAAAAGTTGAGAAATTATCTAGTTTGAAGATAAAATGTCTGAGATTAGATAGAGGTGGAGAGTTTACATCAGATTTATTTAATACCTACTGTGAAGAACATGGAATATATAGATAGACATCAACTCCTAGAACTCCACAACATAATGGGATAATAGAGCGAAGAAACCAAACTATATTAGATGTTGCAAGGACTATATTTCTGGAAGGAAATGTATCACATGTTCATCAGAGAGAAGTAGTTAGCACTGTTGTGTACACCTTGAACATAATTCAGTTCAGAGAAGGTACAAGTAAGACTCCTTATGAATTATGGTTTGATCATACACCTACTGTAAAATATTTTAAAATATTTGCAAGTAAATGTTATATCAAAGGAGATGATGAGATATGGAAGTTTGATGCTAAAAGTAATGAAGGAATTTTTCTTGGTTATTCTAATAAAAGTAAAGCATATAAATGTTTCAATTAGAGATTGAGGAAGTTGATTGAAAGCGCCAACGTTAGGATAGTTGAAAAGTTTCAGATTCAGGAAAGAATGTATGACTGCATGGTCAGATTATAGAGATGAAATTGGTCACTATTGAACCTGAAGAACCTTTGATGATTGAAAATGAAATTAAAGATGAAGTGACTGAAGTTACTGAGACTCCAAAGACTCTAAGGTATGTTAAGAAGAACCATCCCGAAGATCAAATTATTGGTGATGCAAATAAAGGTATGATGACTACAACTAGAGTTAGAGATGAAATTTGGTTGATTTCTCAAATTGAGCTGAAGACTATTGATGAACCATGTAGAGATGAATCTTTGAATAAAGCTATGTAATAATAACTTGAACATATAAAGAAAAACAATACTTGGGAATTGGTTCCGAGGCCTAAGAACAAAAATGTGATAGGAACAAAATGGGTTGAGAAATAAGATGGATGAGGAAGGATTAGTGGTAAGAAAAAAGGCTAGACAGGTATGTAAAAGCTACTCACAACAAGAAGGCATAGACTATGCAGAAACCTTGCTCTTGTTTCTAGGTTGGAAGCTATAAGATTATTTCTTTTTTATGTTGCACATAAAGAATTTAAAGTATATCAGATGGATGTGAAATTAGAATTCTTGAATGGTGATCTGGAAGAAGAAGTTTACATTGGGCAACCTAATGGATTTCTTTTGACAGAAGATGGAGACAGAGTTTGTAAGTTGAAGAAAGCATTGTTTGGACTGAAATAATCACCTAGAGCATGGCATGCAAGACTAGACAAGTATCTACTTCGTCTTGGTTTGAGAAACGGTAATGCAAACAGTAATTTATATTTAAGAACTGATGAAGATGGAAGGGTGCAAGCACAAAGTTGAGTGACAATTGCGCGGAAGTCCGCGGCCAAAAAAAATTGGCAAACAGAAATGGGCACCCATTTTTTAAAAAATGGGTTCCCGTTATGGTTCAGGTGCCCGAGCCGTGAATATAAAATGGGTGCCCGTTTTGAAAATGGGCACCTATTTTGGTTCGGGTACCCATAGAAAAATGGGCACCCATTTTTTAAAAGTATTTAAAATTTGTTTTAAACCGTTTTGCAAATCATTTTTACAATTTGCAAAATGGGATTACGTTTTTATCTGAACGGGTACCCATTTTTCAGAGCTACCACCGACCCCCCTGCTGCCATTTTTCCTATTACAGGTACGTATTATTATTTTTTATTTGTTTTTTATTATTTTTTTATTAAAAATATTTTTTATTATTGTTTTTAATTAGTTTAATGTTTAAAATTGTATATTGTGTTTAATGTTTATAGTTTTTGAGAGCTACCAC
>MU217106.1:0-10291 GCA_018584345.1 Thuja plicata | reverse complement strand
AAAAGAAAAAATATTCTGACCAATATTTGATGTGTTAGGTACCTTCCCCCAAAAGGATTTAGAAAAATTCATTTATTTACTTCAAAATAGGGTGGCCGTACACATGCAGGGTATGGTCCTGAAACAGGCATTTTGAAAAAAAGGTTTTTAAACATGCCTACTAAATATATTTTCTACTATGTGGGTATTTAAATAAATTACATATTTGAAAAATAGACTCTGGGAACTACATTTTCTATTAGTAGATTTTTTTGATATTCAATCTCCAAGTGCCTCAAATTTTGACATCAATTGACAGACAACTTGAAAATCATGGAAAACACTTCCACTTTTTGCCCAAAAAGTGGATTCAACTTCTTGCTGGCACCCGGAATCTTAATCATAGAAATTTTTGTTGATGATATCATTTTTGGAGGCAACTATAATATTAGTAAGAATTTCTCTAAAGAAATGGAAAATGAATTTGAGATGTCAATGATTGGTGAAATGAAATGTTTTCTTGGTTTGCAAATTAATCAGAGTAAGAATGGCATTTTTATATCTCAGACCAAGTATCTTAAGGAAATGTTGAAGAAGTTTGGAATGGAATATTGTAAACCAGTTGGAACACCTATGGTGACTGGACATAAAATGACTAGTAATGATGAGACTCAGAGTGCAGTTTAGACAAAGTATAGATCTATGATTGGTGGTCTACAATATCTAACTCACACTAGACTAGATATTACCAATGCAGTTGGTATTGTGGAAAGGTACCAAGAAGATCCAAAAGAGACACATCTTGCTGCTGTGAAAAGAATTTTTGGATATTTGAAAAGAACAACATAATATGGATTATGGTATGAAAAATCAGATGATTTTATTTTACAGGCTTATACTGATGCTGATTGGGAAGGTAATGTGGATGACAAAAAGAGTACTAGTGGTGGTGCATTTTTCCTTGGGAAAAGGTTGGATTCTTGGTTGAGCAAGAAGCAGAACTATATTGCTCAATCTACTACTGAATCAGATTATGTTGTTGCTGCAATAAATTTCACATAAGTTATTTGGATGAAACAAATGTTGAAGGACATTGGAATAATTTTTGAAGAACCAGTGGTTATCCATTTTGATAATACCAGCACAGTGAATATGTCAAAGAATCCTATAATGCATTAAAATAGTAAACATATTTCTATTAAGTATCATTTCTTGAGGGAGAAGGTAGCAAAGAAAGAAATAAAACTGGAATATATTAGCACAGAGGAATAGGAAACATATATATTTACAAAACCTTTTCCAAAATATGCTTTTGAGTATCTCAGAAGCATGCTTGGGGTCAGATCCCCTCCTTGTGATAATTAATTGATGTAGATATGCATCAACCAGTGGCTTTCCAAGCTATATCATTTTTTGGACTTGATATATGGATCTACTCCTCAGGGGGAGTGATTGAAGGAACACTAGAGCACATTTGGGCGATCTTGCATCTGGCTGTTGGACATGAATATTTGAAAAAGCTACAGAAGATTATAAATGAGTTATGATACCCTTTTCCATTGCTGCCAAAGGGGGAAGAAATCTATGTGAAAATCCCTACTATTTTGGGGATATTTGTGTTGACGATATTAAGAAGATTGTATTGAGAGGAGAAAGTATTTTTTGAGTTGATTTTGGGTTGATGGATTCCCCATTTATTGCCATCAATGCCAAAGGGGGATATTTTTGGATGATATCAGTTTTGGGTACTGATCATGCTGTTGATATTCATGCTTTGTCACTGATGTCAACATATGTTTCTGTGAAGATGACAGACTAGTTACTTGACTGGCAGAAGTGTATGGACATTGTAGAAATGTTTCAGAATGATCAAAGTTGTTTATATGAAGAAGAATGTGTGTTTATATTATCCCTAAGGTTTCTTGGCTTTATGTTTCATATTGAAGATGTTACAGTTGTTTTGGTGAAGACTTGTTTCTGGACTGTAATTGAGATGCTTGACAAAGCAGGTCTCTGTGTTTCTGGTATATCTTACTAGTGAAGATATTTCAGATGAAGCGAGCTTACTGGAGGAATGTAGACATATTTTGGAATAATGGATTGTGTTCCATTGGTGTGAGCATGCTGGTGATGTCATCTATTGTTTGTATTCTGGAGGAGACCTATTTGGTGGGCGACTTCAGACATGTAGCATGTAATATAAATTGTGAGTGTGGATTGCAGATCTGGGAGTATAACTGATGGATTGTATTTGATTTTTACATGTTATAGGTACCATGTGTATATTATCAAGGGGTTATATAATTATTTGTATATTGGGAAAGCCTAATTGGCCAACCTAATTAATTATTTGTGTATTAGGAAAGCTTAAATGGCCGACTTAATGAATTATTGTAATAGGGTATATATGAGTGATCTTTTCTTTTGGAAAGATGTGGTAGTGGAAGAGATTGAAAAGGAAGAGAAGTGAAAGTTGCAAGGCTTGTTTGGCTACTGGATGTAGAGCAGAGTTTTTGATAAGAATACTTCATTGGAACTGACCAAGCAAAGACATTTGCTATAAGACAGTTCACCGAATTGTATATTTCCTATATAGACTTGTTTGTATTGTGAATCCTTGAGGGTGGCTTTAACCTTCTTTGGACAATGTGCCTGGGCAGTGAGCCTACTACTTTTCTTGACTCCTAATAGGGTATGTCTCCTAACCGAGACTATGTACTGTAATGTTGTAATAAAATCCTAAGAGGGATAAATCTTTTAACAGGGATTCTATACTCTCAATCAATTATTTGTGGGTGCTAATTCCCACCATAGTTTTACCTGTAACAGGGTTTCCTTGACAACAAGTATTGTGTGATTGTGTTGGCATTTACTATGTTATTATTTACATTATAGTTTTGGATTATAAATTTTAGAGTTTAATAATCTATATCACAACTAATTCATGTCCCCCCCCCCTCTTAGTTGTCATGTAGACTGTTATTCCTAACACCTCTTGCCATCATTATGGAAAACCAGGCCACACATCAAATGTTTGTAGAAGCAAAGCTAAAAGTATTCCTAGAAACCCTCCTAAATTTAATGGTATTTTCTATAACTATATAATAAGCAATGAGCATGGACATCAGGCACATGAGTGTAGATCCAATTTGAACAAACCACAGAAGAAACTATACATGGATGAATACTGTCAAAATTGCAATATGCATGGTCACACATCTCAAGCGTGCAGAAAGAACACAAAGAAAATCTAGAAGCCTAAATGACAAGAAAAGGTAAATCAACCGAGAAGACAAGGCAATGCCTATGTCTTGTATTACAACACTCAGAGCAGTTGTGAAAAATGTGGTAAATATGGATACATAGAAGAAAATTTTATGAGACAATGGAAAACCAAATCTAGGAATTTTCCAAGCTCTGGAATGACATATTCTCATTGTCAAAAAGTCAGTCACTTAAGAAGAGATTGTGCAGAATGAATAAACACTTATGGGAATGTAAATACAATTGAGGAAATTGTGAGGATCATAAATTAAATGTGGAGAAGACATGGGACTTTTAAAATAAATTTTAATCTCCAACTATTAGAGTATGTCTTTCGAAACAAACCACATCATCGGTAAAACTTGACGATAATCCCTTCAACAAAATACTCTTTAGCTTTTTTAGACGCCCATTATTTTATTGATAAACACTATCTCGATAAAAGATATTATGTCTCCTTGAAGAATTATATTTTTATCTTTCCTTTTGTCCTTGACAAACCTTTTCGATGTAATCTTTCCTCGTTTATATCGATAGATATTTTTCATTCTAGTTCCATGTTTTGGATAGATAGATCAACTCTTTCTTCAAGAACAAATATTTTATTGGAACTGCTTTCTTTCGTTTAAAGGATAAATGTTATATGTTTCTATGACTCCTTTTAACTATTGTAGGTGCCTCAAAACAATATCAATGCCCCCTCTTTCGATGAAGATGTATCTATGTCTGGCTAATATTTGATCTTTCAGCATAGGCTTTTCTTTCAATATGAATCAATATGCATCTCCTCAATGCGGGATGTTTATTGGATGCATCATTCTTTGATATAACCAAAATATTTCCTTGTCGAAATACCGACAATATTAAGTTTGTGCTTATTGTTTATTTTGATCAAATACATTACAATCCTCTCGATAAACCATTTGAATTTCAAAACTCTGATGCCAAACTAGTGCATTGCATTTTCTTGAATGTCTCTATAGCCATTTTCAGTAAATGTATCTTTTTCTATTAATGGTACTTCAAATTTTGAAAAAAAATGTAGTTCTAATACTCTCGTCGACTAATAAATGATTTCTCTTCAAGATAGGCTTGACATAATCATTTTTAAGAGAAGTCCATCATATAACTTAGGAAACTAAAAAAATATTTTAACATCTTATCACACACCTAGAAAGGGTGATTTGATACCAAATGAGATAGAGTAAGCTAAACATTTACTGATTGATAAATTCATCGTAGACAAAGAATACATTTCTAAAAGGGTACAAAATAGTTGCCAACCATATGCTTTTACAATGGCTAGTGTAACTACTACATATTAGACAATATAATAACAATATTATACAAATATTCAATTCATATTAATTTAAAGGTTAATTCTAAAACCAATATTTGACATAGTAGCACACATTTCAACCCAACATTTTCTTTCTTTTTTATGGACACACATATTTAGTTATATACTGAAAAATAGGAGAGTTGTATAACACTTTTTGTTAGATCCAAAATAGGTGGGACCTAGTTGCCCTCCTTGATTGAGTCCTCGGAGTTCCTAACCCTACTTGACTAAGTCACCCTTGCCATAAATTTGGATAAAAAAATCATTTGTTGTTTGTACTTTCTATATTTTCTACCAAAATCCGTGTAGTTTTTCTATTCCACTAGGCATGCTAAAAATCATCATTTCGTCATATTTTTTCCTAGATCTTGCATTTATCTTTTACAATTACATAGTCATTTTCAACTTATCGCAAAGGCCCATTGAATTCACCCTATGACAGGGGATCTCAAGAGCGAAATGGATAATTTTCCTTCCAATGTAAGTAGGAAGATAGGCCTACGAGTCCTAGTTTGCATGTACAAACTATAAAAACCCATTTTCCCACATTACAACTACAAAAGATGCTAATTGCAAAACCTAACTGGAGCGATGCTATTTGTCCACTTTTTATAATAATTACATCTAAAAATTATAAGATAAGTGCAAATTACAAATTGGAAAACTCTAAAAAAAAAAAAAATCTAATTTTAGGTTGAATAAATGTGGGCCTAAGAAAGTGGTGAGATTAGATCCAATTAAATAGATTGAATTGGAATTTCATTCAACTCCTTGAGATGTTTCTCCACAAAAAAAAATTAGTCGAATCAAATTATTAAGTAAAAGGTTATGACCTCTAGAATTCCTTGCATCAGAAAGTTAAGAAATATTTTCATAGCACCTCATATATATTATTCATGTGGTACAATTGTAATCCAATAAATGCCACATAGAATTGTTATCTTTCTTAGAGAACTTGACCTTGAATTTAAACTTGTAATATAATTATAAGAGAGGCTACATAGTGGAATTTTAATAATTAGAACTAAATATTAGTGAGATTCTCATTAATTATATTATTTATAATATCAGTACTAAAAACATAATTTAAATCCTCAAATTGGTCTTTCTTTTGACATTAAACTCACCTTCATCAAAAATCAAATCTCATAACACACCAATGTTATTGGAGAGAGGATAATAAATGTTATAATATTTACATTATCCATTGTACCAAATCAAAAATGCATGATTCATAATTTGGATATAACATTGATCATTTTTAATTGCTACATGAGCATAGTCCAAACAATAAGAAAAATAGAAATGATCAACATAAGGATTTTTTTTAAACTAGGCTTCATAAGGTGTCATCTTATCAAGTGTAGTAGCTAGATTTCAATTGAGAGTATTATATTATTGTACTAATTATATCCGTTAGAATATAAGGTTGATGTGATCTATATTGTTATTATTAATATTTTCATTGATGTCAACATATCCTTATTCCAACCACTTGGTGTATTGGTTGTTATGGAAGTGATTGGCTTTGGCATATCGGTTGAGTATTGGTTGATGTTATCTTATAGTCTGTATGTTTCAGTTGAGGTTGTCACCAATAGGTTTCAGTGAGTATTCTTCATTAGATGTAACATATGGAATCGATCGATCCTATTTGGATGTGTATTCATTATATATTTTAATCCCAACTATGTATTTGTAACATGTTGATCATATCCATTGGAACTGAGTGCTTTGGAGATGGTGTGGTGTGTTGTCTTGAGTGAAGCGTTTTGTAATTTTTGAGGTGGTCCTTATTTCATTCATTACCACCATGAGAATGTTTTAGTGCAAATTATTTTAAATTGTTCGGCTGACCTGGTGGATCTAATGATGTTGTATATATAAGAGTGAGGATTTAGTTGTTGGGTATCTGGATTAGTGTCTGTGTCTTGACCTATATCTGTATCTAATAAGACTTATGCATGGTGATATGTGAATATGTGAACTCGTGTTTAGAAATTTTTTGATATAGGTGGTGGATTCCATCTCTTTTCATATCTTCTAGTTCGGAGCCTTATTGTATTGGCAGTGAGCCTTTGTGTATCAACAGTGAGTCTTTATGTATCGACAGTAGGCCTTTGTGAATTTGGTAGTGAGACCTTGTAAAAATCATCATGCAAGTGTCACCTTAATATTTATTTTACATTTCATGAGAAATAGCTTCTCCGTGGCTTTTCCTATTTTGGGTTTCTAAAATCCTAGTGTTCTTTATGTTGGTGTTTCTGTATTCTTAATGCTTACATTATATGTGGATGTTTGATGTGCTTAACCAACAAATATAAAGTTGTTAATACTATTGTTTATGAGTTGACCGACAGAGGAAAATTTTATTCAACTAAAAATAAGTTAACAATCATTTTATTTATAAAATACTATATGTAATCTCCATGATTGAACAATTATTCCTTCCAAATACTCCATTTTGCTAAAGTGTATAAATAGCACACAACTTTTCCTTTTATTTTCATTAATGCCATAATAACTATTTAAATATCTTGAACAAAATTCACATCTATGTTTAGTGCTTAAGCACTTGATTTTGCAACCACATTAATTTTCCATGAGAGATTTAGGTCTCTTGAATGTATCAAAGGCTTCATTTTTTTATTTTTAAAAATAAATCTAACACTTTTGTGAGCAATATTTAATAAAAATAATAAAATATAATTATTTATCCTAAAAAAATATTTGCATAGAATCACAAATGTTCGAAAGAATTTAATAAAGTTGCTAATGGCTCTTAATGCACCACCTTTTAGAAATTAATCTCTTGTATGTTTATTTTTAACACATCCTTAACAAACATCCTTGTGTTTATAAACCTTAGGAAAACCATAAACTAATTGGTTTGATGTTTGTCTATTCAAACTATAAATATTTAAGTATCCATAACTAGCATAACACATCCAAATGTTGTCTTTGTATGCCATATTGACAAGATTGTTTTGTATTTTAAAACTTTCACTAGAAAAAATCTACTTTTATATATGCACTATAATAACTTTATTTTTAAATTCTTTCTTAGACTTAAGACTATGATGAATTTATTTTTCAAATTCTTAATGTAAACTTTATGTTGCCCATTTCAAACACCACTCTATAATTTGTTCAACAATTAATAATTTGAATTTTTTTATCTCTTGTTGAGAAAAATCATTATTTCTTGAGATGTGATTTCTATCAACTTGAGTGTAAATACTAAACCACTTTTGAACCACTTTGATCTTTTTTGTAAGATAATAATAAATATTTTGGAGAATCCTCCTCATCCTTATGAACATAATGAAATCTTTTATTGCTATTAAACCTAATCTTCATATGTACTCCCTTTCAAAGTGACCACGCTTGTTACAATGATAGCAATGAATAATTTTCTTATCAAATATACTTCTACCACTTCTTGCACCGTGACCTCTTATATGTGTATCTCCTCTTGAGTGGTTCTAAATCCTATATTTTTCTTGCATTTTCTTTCTCTTGTACTATTGATACTTTCATTCTTTGTGATCTATGACTTTGTAAAAAATGTTTTTCATCACTTCTTTCAAATATTGTCTTTCTTCATAAATCGTAAGAGATACACCTATGTGATCAAATTGAGGGTTGCCAAATTTTTAATTTTCTCAATAACTACTGCAATGTAATTCCTCCTTGATGTTATAGACCATTACATATTTTTAACTAAAACCTTTTTGTTCATAATTTGTTCAAGAGTATCCATTTTTCCATAACATTTTGTACTTTACACAATAAACACTACAGTCTTAACCTCTTACATCTTTGAATTTTCTTTTCAATGTCTATAACTTCACAAATTTGACTTGGTCATTGCCTTAGTAAATTTCTTGTAGAATATTCTATGCATCTTTATTTATGTCTATATTTATAACTCATGAAAAAACCTCCTATCTAAAATTGTTTGAATATGAAATAAGACATAAAGTTATATAAATCCTCTTCTTAATCTCCTTCTTAGCTATTGCATAATTAATTACATTGTTATCCAATTAAATATCTCTTCATAATCTATTTCTATAATATCTCTTAAGTCATAGCTTGATTCTTAATCTCCTTCTTAGATATTATATAATTAAACTAGAAATCACACCTTAGTGTGCAATGGGTATGCAAAAGAGGTATGGAAGGTCAATTAGGAGATTTTTTGCCTAATTTGTTTCATAACTTTATGTAGTGCATGTGGTTCGATTGGTTTTCCATGTAGTATTGAATCAACTAGGGATCTACTAATAGAGATCAAAACATGAAAAATATAAATACCAAGATAATCAACTCCAATACGGTCATCATGTAATGTTTACAATAGGGAGAGAAGAAGAGAAAGGTGTAGTAATAGAGATATAAAGAGGGACATAAGTTGCATGTTATTAGAAGATTATAGTATAATGCACGTTAATGAGTTTACCCTGGGATGTGATGTTAAATTTTATTTTTAAATAAGTAAAAGAAAGTGTGAAAATAATAAATTTCTTTTTTACTTGAATATTTATAAATAAGATAAAAAAAATATTTTTTTTTAAAGTGAATAAAACTTTAAAAATAATAATATAGTTCGTGTCCTTAGCTAAGAGGGTTAAATTTGAAGATTATTATTGCAACCCATGTGTATTACTCCTCTTGTTGGATGCCATACAAACAAGGTTATGAAGAGATGAATAGATTAATCCACAATTTTTATGTGGTCTAAGTGTGATGGAAATGGTGGGTTCATTGTTGCTTCATGGTATGAGACCAATACAAAAAGGTGGCTTGGGGATTATTGATCCCAAAAAACAGGGGACTTGTCTTGATACTCAATGGATTATTAGAGCTGTTAAGGGGGAGGAAGCATGCAAACTTTTGGTTCGTCACCGAATTACGGAAGCTGCAATAAATGGAAGCTGCAATAATGAAAAAGTTGCAAGAAGTCATTTGGTTGGATAAATTTCTCATGGATCCTTTCTTTAAAATTAGGGCATCATTTCCTCTTTAATCCATTTGGAAAGTATGGAAAGGAATTTCTAAATTTTTGGTATGAAATGGTTCTTTGCAGTATGGTTTTAGTTTTGATTCAGCTTCAATTTGGTGGAATAAGCTTATTAATTATCATAACCGGCCTTTATCTATTTCCTTTTCAAGACATGCATATTACTTATTTAAAAATTTATTTAAAAAGGCAATAACACAATTTAAAGATATTTGGGACTTTGATATACTTGATTGGGCTTCATGGGACAATATCAAAACTTGTCATGGTTTAACTAGCAAATATAAGCACTTTCTAATTTTTATCCAGTTTCGTACTGAATTGACTATGAAGCTTTATACTTCAAGGGATTGTTACTTCTTTAAGGATGTCAAGTGGTTGTCCAACAGTCACTTCAACTACTTTCCTCTAAAGAAGATTTATATCAAGTTAATTCCTAGTTGACATCCTACTTCACAACTAAACAGTAAGCGGAAATGTCCAAATTTTTTATAAAAATGAGTGCCCAAATATGGAAATCCAATGCTAGTTTCAATACTCAAGTGCTATCTTGGAAAATACTACATTGTAAGCTGCTAATGGCAGATAGATTGAAATATATTATGGCCCAGCCAGCTAATTGTCCCTTTTGCAATGGTGTTAGAGAGTTTAAAACATATATTCTGGGACTGCCTATATAT
>MU217103.1:0-16494 GCA_018584345.1 Thuja plicata | reverse complement strand
ACTTCTTCTTCCAAGATACCATTGAGAAATGCAGACTTTACATCCATCTGATAAACTTTGAATCCTTTATAGGTTGCATATGCAAGTAAGGTTCTGACTCCTTCCAATCTTGCAACTGGGGTGAATGCTTCACCATAGTCAATTCCTTCCTCGTGTGCATAACCCTTGCATAGCAGTCTAGATTTGTTTCTTGTCACATCTCCATGCTCATTCAATTTATTCCTGAATACCCACTTTGTACCAATTACATTTTTATCCTTTGGCCTAGGCACAAGTGTCCAAGTCTTGTTCTTTTCAATTTTTTCAATTTCCTCATTCATTACCTATATCCAATCTTCATTTTCTAAAGCATCTTTCACTGTTTTGGGCTCAAATTCACATAACAAACATGTGCCATCTCTCAACTTACTTCGTGTCATAACTGCAGAATCCTTCAATCCAATGATTTGATCAAAATTATGGTGTCTTCTCACATATTTTGCTAGAGTAGGCTCAGGTCTTGTTTCAGATTCAATGTTTGTGTTCAATTCTGGTTGATTCTGAGACTCGGCATCTCCATCAGATAGCTCGACATTCACTTGATGTTGCATGAAAACTCCACTCTGTGACTCGGCATGTGCATGTTGTTTCTCGGCAGTAGCCTCGGGTAATGTATTAGAATCTTCCTCATCTAGATATACGAATGATCTATAGCTTTCAGGCTCTTGTATATTTTCAGCTTCATTCCTTTTTGCAAACTCATCAATTCTAACATTTGCACTTTCCACAACTTTGTTAGTATTAGAATATAAACATTTGTATGCTTTGCTTTTCATTGAATAACCAAGGAATATACCTTCTTCACCTTTAGCATCAAGTTTTCCATTTCTGTTGTCCTTTAGTATAAAACATTTTCTTCCAAATACTTTAAAGTACTTTACACTAGGTGCATAACCATACCAAAGTTCATAAGGTATAGCATTTGTACCTTTCTTGACTTGTACTCTATTTGAAGTATAGACTGCAGTACTTACAAATTATTTCCAATATTTCTATGCAACATTCTTCTCCATCATTAGTGTTCTTGCACAGTCCATGATAGATTTGTTCTTGTGTTTAGCAATACCATTTTGTGGAGGTGTCCTGGGTGCGGACATCTGTCTCTTGATGCCTCGGTCATTGTAGAATCTGTTGAACTCATTAGAAATAAACTCTCCACCTCTGTCATATCTTAAGCATTTCAAACTTTTTCATGTTTCCTTTTCAACTTTAGCTAAGTACCATTTAAATAACTAGAATGCATTATCCTTGAATAATCATCAACAAATAGAATAAAGTATCTAGCACCATAGTAGCTTCTCTCTCCAATGGGACCACAAAGATCAGTATGGACTAATTCCAAAATTTCCTCTGAAATATTTGTTTTACTCTTGAAACTAGACTTAGTCATCTTTCCTAGTTGACATTGTTTGCACATTGCATTCTCAGGTTTATTTAACTTAGGTATCCCTCTAACCTTTTTCAATTTACTTATGCTTACAAAGTTATCAAAGTTCACATGACACAACCTCTTATGCCATAACCAAACATCATTGTACTATGCAAACAAACATGTTTCTTCAAATTGTTATGCCCTGAATCCATGTCCCTACATTTTGTGTGCAAAATGTTGGGTCCCCCTTTTTGTTTTTGCTTGCGGCTTTGCCTTCTCTTTCTTTCCCTTTTTGTTTTCTTCCTCTGGGGTTTTCTTCCTCGGGTGTGGTGTTTTGTCCATTCAGTTTTCATCTCTGGGACTCCGGTCCCGGAGGTTGTCCTTCCTTGGAAACCAGATTCTGGACTCCGGGATTCTTCGCTGTGATGTTCTTAAGGACATCATCGCAAGGAATCCCCATGCCCGGAGTCCAGAGGTTTTTCTTGTCTGGAGATTTTCGAAAGGAGGAGGATTACCTTTTACCGTGGGTATAAATAGGACTTATCTATCACTTTCACATTTACCGTGATCAAAACCTCCAAGCACTTAGAGCGATTAAGAAAGCAATTTCAAAGTGATTAACAGAGCATTTGCAGAGAGTTAGTAATAATCAACGCTTAATATTTTTAGTCATCCTCAGGCAATTGCGAGTGCTTCGTGGTGGTGATTTTGACCGTTTGACAACTTGATCTATTGTAGAGATCCCATGGTAACCCTTCTCTTTCCTCCACCTTCTGCGTTCTCAGGTTGGTGTTTCTATTTTTCGCTCTGGTTTTCTTCCTTTTTCATTTGGTTTTGCTTTGTCTTGTTCGTGTTGTCGTTTCTTTGTTTGGTCTATTTTCTGTTTCTGGTTCTGCCGCCCGTTGGTGGGTTGGCTCTGCCAAAGGGTTGTCCGCCCTCTGTGCAGAAGTGGTTCATTGTAAAGTAGTGTAAATAGCTGTATATATGTGTCTCTGTCTCGTCTGGTTTTCCCGCGGGCGTCGGTCTGCATTGTATATCTTGTGTGTATATATGTGTATAGTTGTATATAGTCTCTGTATATCCCTTTGTGTCTTTCTATATATCCTTTGGCCCTCCTGTGTATCCTTCCAGGTAGCTCGCCAAGCCGGTCAAGTCACCTTTGTTTCTGGTTTTCCACCTTCGAGCTTGCTTCGAGGCAGAAAACCCTCTGTTTAAAACTCGGCTCTCGGCCGGTTTCAAACAAGCAATTTTCTCTCTCCTCCATGAAGTCTGTCAGAACTTCAATTATGTCCCATGTGCACAATCAATTCTAGCCAAGTGGCTTTCACTTTTCTCACGTTCGAACAATTGGCTCCGCCGTCATCGCTATAACTTGCATTTAATACCTACGCACGTGGCGCCCACGTGGGCTTATTGACTTGCCTTTTTACACGTCCTCACTAATGGTCATTTCTCTAGGTTTCGGGTCTCCTACCACCATCCATCCCATGTCCTCACCAAATGCGATGAAAATCTCCAGACCTGGATGTTTAACAAAAGATGAGTTTGTGATGTGTTTTTCTTTTCGGTTATCTTTGCGTGAAACTAACTTTTCAGGAAAGCAAACATCACGGTGGTAAGATCTCTAGACCCGAAATAATTATTTTGATAAATGTGTTCTGATGGTCGCTTTGTCTCGCAAGTTCTCAGAGTTCATCTTTCAAACATGTCTAAAGCATCTGCATCATCTCCACCCGGAAGTCCAGAGCTGCCTTCCGTAGCAGAGACCAGGGCAGCAGTAAAATCCAAGATGGAAAAGGCCCTAGAGAAGCTGCCACTCACCATGAAATTTGTACAAGACAATGTCATCGTGGGCTCAAAGATTGAGTCTAAGGTTAAACTGATAACCGACACCAATGTCAGAACATGGGTAGAAATGTAGGCCTTGGTGAAAGTAATGCACATCTAGCAACAGGCTAGAGATCAACAAACAATCAACGTTGGGAACTCTGGAATCCTCCGGGCAGCTTGCTTCCCGTGCTCCGTGCAGTCTCCAGAGCTTATCTTAACACTAGCTACCAACTAAAACTCCTCTGTCTAGGCCATTATGCTTGTGGCCGCAAAGCCCATAGGATACCCCACTCCACTGGTGTCCCTCGACCCAGTCACATTCCGGGCGAGCCTAGGGATCCCGCAATTTGATAGGGCCACGGTGGTTACAAGGAACGATGCCCTGACCCAGTTCACACAACTGAAGGATGTTGCCCAGGTGTACATGAATACCCACTGGCTTAAGGCCCCAAAGAGGGACCCAAAGACAATGAAGATAGAGATTCCTCGCTCTGAATTCAAGGAGAGCATCCAGATGGGGATAATAGCATTAGCCTGGGTCTTTGGGCAAACCTCTACCCAAGAGTTTGCTCGATGGATGTACTATTTCCTCCTCGGCATCTCCACCAAGGGAGAATACTTCGACTGGGCCACAATAATCTCCAACCACATTGACTCCCAGTTCCAGTAGTTGAACAGGAAGAAGAAGTTCTATATGTCTTCTTATGTTTTCTAGGCCCTAGCGCAGCAGAGGCCCCATTCCAACGGCCTACTTATAGACGATGTGCTCGGGATTGGCCTAAGACAAAAGGCACCGTGGGACCATTTCCCACAGGTTCAATGGGAGGCCAGCTTCCCCAATTTTTATCGGGTAAATGACGCGTTCATTTGCTATCATTTACTTACCCCCAAGCCGGGACGCTAGATACCGCCTGTCTTCTGAGGCGATGAACTTGGTCCATAGTTATGGACATTACTATATTCAATTCCAACAACACACATACATTAGGGTCACTGGCTTCTCTGGGAAACCCTACTTGTTTCCCAAACACTGTGGGGACAAAATCATGCTATTGGAGTATTGCAGGCAAATAATGGAGGTGCATGCCCTCTTTTCCCTCAAAAAGCTCCCCAATATCCCATTCCTGATAATATGTGGAAATTAAACCTGCAGTCTGACCGCCGTGAAGGAGGCAGACAATGAACTAAAAAGTTACAACCTGCAGGAGTTTTATCTAGCGCGGAAAAACTTTGATCCGCATGACAAGATTGCAACGGCACTACCCTGGGCTTCAGAGCCCCATCGTATACACATAGAGGAATTCTGGGCAGATTGCCAAGATGGCGTGGAGGTGCAAAGTAGGCACTATGTCAGAATGTTAGCCAAAATGATGCAGAAGCTGAGGCTCTAGAAATTCCTAGCGGACTTCTCAGATGCCACCCCCACCGAAGATCCCCAGTACAAAGAAAAGGGGATAGATAAAAAGGCTCTTCCACCAGTGAACTGGGCTGCCCAGGAAGGGTCCACTATTGAAGAATTCACTCGAGAAGTGGTCGAGAGAAGCCATGCCTATTTTAAGAAGCTGTACCCTGGGAGTACCCGCCGAGCAGCCCAGCCAGCGCCAAAGTTAGCTCCACAACCAGTACCAAGATTGACCCCGAGGGCCGGGACTTCTTCGCAGGGAGAAGATAAGGGAAAAAAAATAGACATGACCCCTTCTGCATAAGAAGTCCCCATCACAGAACAAATAAAACAATCGGTGACAGCCTCCCAGTAAATGAGGGAGCAATTAATAACATGGCTGGCCACCAAACCACTCATGGCCAGACCGCTCCGTCCCCCCTCCTCCCCGTCATTGGCTGCCTTAATGGTAAAGGCAACGGGGGTGAACCCCCTAGAGGTGGTGGCAATAAGAGATGTGGGGCCACCTCTGGTTACCTGGCAAAAGAAGAATCTCATCAAAAAGACCAAGGCAGAGCCGGAGCCAGAGGCATCCTAACCCCAAGAAGTAGAGATCCTTTCTTCCAGTTCCCTGGAACCAAAGAAGGAAACAGAACCTACAGAGGTCCCAGCCAGTCCCCCTCCGCAAGAAAAATTTGATGTATTTCCAACCGACGAGTTTGGTAACTTGCAAGGGGACAATACACAAATGGAAACAAAGGTCCCAGGGACAGGGCAAGAAGATATTGAACAGGAGCCTGCACAGGGACAAGAGCAGTAGGTAGAGGAAAAAGAGCCAGAACTGAAGATCGCCTTCGGGCCTCAAGCAATGCAAGGTCCAGGAGTGGACCAACAACAACAAGGTGAAAAAATGGCATCCACTGGGGGAACCAGACCTTTGGGAGTAACTGTAACCTTAGCCGCCACGTTCCAAGGGCCACTCCCGAGAGCGACCTTTGAACAGGTGATCACGGCGGCCCAAACTCTAAATCTTGGCCCGACACCTCCCCTACTACCGAAAGAGGTGCTAACAGAAGAAGAGGCCCCGGCAGAAGAACAACAAGAAGAGCAAGAAGAAGAAGAGTAGCTCGAAGAATAAATCCCCGAGGAAGCCTACCAGGGTCTAGACCCAGCGATAGACATACAGGACAAGGCTGAGGAGATGGAGATTAAAGAGAACGTTGTTGTAGAATAAGTTGAGGCAGGGAGAGGAACGGATGAGGTCCACACCACTGAAGAGAAACAATCGCAAAACACTGGGGAAGAATCAAGAGAAAAAGTCCTGGCACGAAGACCACCCCTACCACCTCAATGGCTGATAGAGAGCAGAAAAAGAAAATCTCAGTCCGCTCCAGTGATTCCTCTCTCCCTGGTTGAAATGATGGCCCAAGTTTAGGCCCCGCCAAGAGCCAAGAAAGCCCGAACAGTTCATACTCTGTGAACTGGGCCGGGCGGAGAAATAGTTGCCATTGTGGAAACACCTCCCCCAGACGCCGATGAAGCAACCGCAGACCCCATAGACTATAATGTTGCAGAGGTATCCCTAGGAAAAAGGGGAAAGCAAGGTTAGGTAGACTTGCTGAAGGAGGCAGCAAGGGCAGTGGAGGCCTGATATGAGAAAGAGGCTCAAAGCTGAAAAGGAAAAGAATGAAAACCTTATAGGGTTTCTTACTGAGTTGGCTTGACCCATCAATGTCGCTCCACCGGAGGCCTCCACCTCAGAAGATCTACCAAATAGTGACATAGACTACCTGTGAGTAATAAAAAAGAAAGCCCAAGTAGTGGACGAGTGGGTCGCCCTGTAGATAGGAAACACACGGCGTTTCCTAGTGTCCACCCTCCCAGATTTATACATGACCTGGCAGGTTATTCATCAGGCAGAAATGCTTATTGAGCAGTGGAAGAGTGACGTCGAGAATTACCAAGCATGGAAGGTGGAGCTCGAAGAGCTCCTTACCTTGGGAGAGGATATGATTTCTGAATCTAGAATTCTGGGTGATGAATCATTTGTTTTTGTGAGAACCCAGCACTCCAGACATGACCTCACATTGGAGGTAACCAAGCAACTGGTAGGGTCCCTACAAGATAAGGTAAATACTATAAAGTATTCTTCTAATTTATACAAGTCTTTTGTAATAAAGACTTTCGGGGCTGATCCCCTTAGCACAGATACATATACCCCCGAAGATTCAATTTTGGGGAGTTTTGATGAAATAATGAAATCCTGGTACCAATCTCCGGAAGGGATAGATGGGGCCCAGATGGCAAAATTAACCCGCATGATACTTAGTGGTCATGACGCGGCGAGGATGGCGGATGAATTCAAAGAGAATGTTCCAGAACTGGGGGAACAAGTTGAAGTGGCCAAGCACAGAAGGGCCAGCTTAAAAGAGATAGATGAGGATGGCATTTCCCACCTCCTCCAGGCCTTCAACAATAATAAGCAACCTTGAGCTTTCTCCGGAGGTTGGGAAAAACTTACATTGAGTATTCTTTATTCTTTTTGGGGTGAAAGTCCCCGAATCCTGGAGTTCGGGATCCAAAATTTTGTATTCTTTGAAAGTAATCCGTGTCCCGGTCCCCAAGGCCGACCGGTCACTTTCAAAAGCAGTTAATAAAGGCTCTCAGAGGGTGGTTGGCTCCTTCAAGGAGGCGTTGACTTAACAGTTGGTTTTTAGACAGGATGGTCTTCTTGAGGTGCCACTCAAAGGTACACCTGGCACATTGAAGATAGGGTGCCACATTTCCCATTTATGAGGCATGTAGCCTCGGTCCCCGGGGGACCTACTTTCTTCTTTCTCCTTTATGGCTCTCTTCTTGAGACCGATTCTTCCGATGTATATTCTTGTCTTATTCTTCTGACATGGCAGACCTATTCCGTCTCCAGGTCTTTTGTAGGGTGGCGCAGGTAGTACCGGCCCCCAGATATTGTATTTTATTGAAATATGATGTAAATAGGGTTAGGGTTAGAAGAGAGTTGTATAAATAGGCAGACCGGCCCATTTCCAAGGGTTGGTGAAATTGATGATTTTGTTGTCCATAGCAATAGCAAAGTGATTCAGAATTTTAGTTGTAGAGCTCAATGCTTCATTGTTCTGTTTTATATATTCAAATGCTCCCCTGGAGCCACCATTGTATCACACACCAGTGCTTGCTGGAAAGAACATTAATAAAGAAGGAAGAATTCTTGGCAATGACGTTGTTGACATTCCTGCTTCTGAGTTAATGGTATTTCATGTTTTAATATTCTTTATGTCTTCTACTCTGATATGTTAAAGTAGATTAACAACCTCTTTACTCCCGCTACTGATAAAATGCTAGCTGATGGTTATGTATTTCTTCAATATTTAGTGTAGTCTATTAGAGTACTATTGATGTTCCAGACATTCTAGCATGACTATAGTTAGATGAGGTGTTTCTAACCCTGCAGGATCTTTTTTTTACTTTATTTGCTAAGTGTAGAATGCAAGGGGGAACCTTACTGTATTGAATCTTCAGAGGTAATGAGTTGAAGAAACCAGCTATCCCCCTTGAAAATAGTCACTTCTCCCAACCGAGCACGCACCTTCGTGACCCAACACCCAGGTGCTTGAAGGGTTGGAGAATTTATTTTCCCCGGACAACCTTTGTAGGCGGAGTTGGTCGGTATCCCCAGAACCCGGTGACAACTTATGACTGTTGGCGGACTCGGTCAGCAAAACCCTGTCAACAGAAACTGGCGCTAGAAGGAGGGCATGAACTCATCCCCCTCCCAAGATTATGATTTTACACCTCATAAGGGTTCCCCGAGTCATATTTTTAAGAGGCAAGCCTTCAGCAGGATTGGATCTTTCTCCCCAGCAAAATTTGAAAGAGTCCTTAGGTCTACCCCGAACCCCGAAAGGTTTGTCAAACTCAAGCCTCCTGCTCAAAGGAAGTAGACCTCAAAAATCATACCAGCCACTATTGTCTAGGGATCTACCATACCTCCGAATACCCAAACTTCTCAGATAATCCTGGAACCAATACCCACACTACCCAACATATAGTTCCCCCAATGGCTGTGTACTTCAGAAACACTGGGTCCCCAATGGGAACTTTTTTGGGTGCAATCAATGACTTACCCTCTCACCCGGAGAAGATTTGCCCATGATATGAACACTTAGGCTCACAGACCGTGGAAGAACACTTACAGGCATACAAAGATGCCATGAACTGACACCGGATCCAACATGAGGATGTTGTGACTCGAATGTTCCCCTTGTCTTTAGGGAAAGGTGAGTTGAATTGGTACCTTAACCTTCCTGCCAACTCCATAAATAGTTGGCAGGACATGGAGGATGCCTTTCTGGTTGCCTTTCGCGTGCACATGGACCCCGCCTGGTCCCATAGCCAGTTCATCTCCATTAGAAAGGAACCCAATGAGCCTCTTGTAGCATTCAATCATAGGTTCTAGCATGCCCTGAAGTAGTGCACAAGCCCTTTTATTCCCTCCCTAGAAGTAACCATACAGACCTATCTGAATGCGATGGACCCTTTTGTTGCCACTCTCCTTTGGAGAACAACTGCCGCAGGCGACCGGGACACCTTGGAAAAAGTCTATAACCTAGCCCTAGATTTGTCCTGTGGTCTCAACAAATCCCCGGGTGGGATTGGACAGAGTACGCCCTTCAACATGATCCCTGGCGGAACTGCATACGCCGGGGGATACAACCCCAATCTGGCAATAGGTGCCCCCTCGATGGCGATGAATCCTCTGCCACCCCTGATAGACCAACAGGCACGATACATTTACCCATCGCAGACTCAGGCGGTGCCAGGTCTAGAAGCTTTCCCTTGGAATTATCCGTAGCAGACACAACAGTCTCAGACACAACCATCTGGAGTGCCCTTCTTTCAGTCATCCGCGACTAGAGGATTGTCGCCTTTGACTCTGGCTAATACTGCTACCTTCTCAGGAAGCCAACAACAACAATAGCCGTCACATTATGACGCCAACACTCAGTTGACCACCGAGGTTTAATCCCTTCGGCAAATGTTGTCTACCTTAACTGTGGACATGGGCCAACTGAAGGTGGGGTCCTACGCACCCCAAAATTTGAATTCCCAGAGGGGAAACATTTTCTCCGGCCAACAAAACAACAATGTCGGGGGGAGAAACTTTAACAATGGGTCTAGGCCCAATCAACAGCAATGGGGTAATAATGTGAATACCGGAGGTCCACCTCCCAACCAAAATGCTAACCAAAATGGTGCTGGACCATCACATTTCACACCAGTCACAGACTTCCAGCCCAGGACTAATTGGTGTAGATTACATGATACAGGTTCGCACAATGAGGTGAATTGTGCCACTTTGGAGAAGGTCATCATGATCTCCCAGTTGGACAGGCAGAAATCGCATGATACCACCCCTCTAGAACCTCCTGTCCAAGAGCCAACCCACAGTGCCTTCACCTGTGATACTATCTTCTTCGGAACCTCCAGGGAGGATGAAGAAGAATCTGAATTGCAGGGATTCTTTGACGAATCTATCCCGCCCTTCGAGGCCAACGCCTTTACCAACCCGCAAACTCCATACAATACTCAGAGTGAGGTTGGTAAAGGACCAGCTTACACCCCCACACCTCCCATCAAAGACACTCCTCCTCCCTAGAATAATATGACTGACCAACCCGCTCCTCCAAAAGGTCCTAGCTCTAACCAAGAAAAAGATCTGGCCGAGGAAAACCACCAATTCCCGTGGGGAAGATTCGATATTACAAAGGCGTTAGAATAGACCACCGCCTCCATGACCTTGATGGAGGTTTTACTAAACTATCTCGAGCAGAAGAAGTCGCTTTGAAGCTCTTGGGAAACCCGGAAGCCGTCAGTCGCCCGCCCAAGACTGTCTCGTTCGAAGATGCCAACCCGACCGTCCTTCAGGGAAATAATGAGGATCCTCCCTTCTTACTAGGCCTGAATATCTATGGCAAAAACATACACAACTGCTTAGTAGACTCCAGAGCTTCGGGTAACATCATGCCCTTGTCCATTTGTTAGAAGCTCAGATTCCACCCCACCCCGTTTAATGGTGCAGTAATCCAGCTGGATAAGACTGCTGTAAAAATGGTGGGGGAATTGAAGAACATCCGGATACAGCTTATCCAGGACCCCAGGATAGCCAGCATCATTGACATCCAAGTGGTGGACATCCCAGAGACCTACGAGATGTTACTAGGTTGGAATTGGTCTAAGTCCCTGAATGGATACTTTTCGACTGACTTAACCCATTTATGGCTTCCATGGGAAGGAGAATCAAATAAGATACGGGTCGAAAGTGAACCCCAGATGAAACAAGCCCTTACCGAAGTTGGGAGGGTCAATGAGGTCTTTTAATCTGATACTTCTCTGGGGGTATGCCGACCTTTTGAAATCTTAACATTTGATTTCATCCCCGGAGAAGATCCCGCCGTGCTGCAGAGAGCCCAAGACCTAGATGAAAAGATGAGAGTCAAAATTATCTCTCAAGGAGCCACAGCAACCCTTGGCACACTCCTATCCGGCACTTGGTGCCGAGTGCACTACCAAAAACATTCAGAGCTTGAGTGTGGGCCATGTCTCTTGATCGCTAACTGGCACCTCGATACCTTTCGGAATAAACATATAACTGATTCCCTGGGATCCAATGTTCCTACGGGACGCGCTCCTTTGATGCCATCTCCCCGAGAATCCCAAATCCAAACACCTCCGGAGGTAAATTCTACTTTCAGGTCGGTGGTCCAGGAGAAAACCCCTAAGTCTCCCAATAACAGTCCAAAGACTGTTCCCCCTCCCCAGCCCCAGATTACAAACAATGACTTATGGACCCTCAAGTTCGATGGGTCCCGATCCAAACAAGGATGTGGGGCTAGGGTAGAACTAATCAACCCATGAGGGAAGTCCTTCCTCACGTCCTACAGGCTGCAGTTTAACTATACAAACAATGTCATAGAGTACGAGGCCTTAGTCCTTGGACTCTTATTTGCGTTAAGGAAAGGTATAACCCGCCTCCAGGCTCTAGGTGATTCAGATTTGATTGTTAAACAAGTCTGGAGTCAGTACACATGTCACGATAAAAGGCTGGCAGCATACCGCAACCGGGCTTGGAGCCTTATTGAAGATTTTGATGCCTTCGGCATTGACCTTATTCCCCTATGACGAAACTATGTCCCGGATGCCCTCGCCATTTCTGCCAGCACGCTTGAGCCAATGGCCGGCTTGAAACTCTAGAGATTTTTAGTTGAGATGGTCCCTACCCCGTCCATTCTAGATAATGTCACCCACTTTCAGGTTTTTGAGGACGATCAACACATTCTGGCCTTCATGGCAAATGTTGTCTTTGAAGACCAGATAGTGGAGGAACAAGACCATGACGATACTGGGTAGGGTGATGAAGATGATGGGATCATGGACTTACCTACTAACACCATCCCAAAGGAGATGGTTGCGCTGGAATGAATCTTCGACTCAGACCCTCAGGCCCGTGAGAAGATGTCATCCTCCTCTAAGGGAGGAAAGTTTGAAAAGGTTAACATCGGCCAGCCTGGTGAGGAAAAGATTATTCATATTGGTAGCTCCTGATCCCCTGAGGAAAAGGAGAAGATTCTCGCGGTTCTTCGAGAATACATCGACGTGATTGCTTGGGGTTATGAAGAGTTGAAAATGTATGATACATCCATCATGACCCATACTATTCCCCTAAAACCTGATGCTAAGCCCTTCTGATAGAAGCAAAGACCGGTCAACCCCTTGATAGAGCCGTTGATTTGTCAGGAGGTAGAAAAGCTGCTGTCAGCCCGGATAATCTTCCCAATCTAACACACTATGTGGGTTGCCAACCTGGTCCCCGTGAGGAAGAAAAATGGTGAGATCCACCTTTACGTGGATTTCTGAAACTTGAACAAGGCCTCCAAGAAAGATAATCACCCTCTCCCTTCGTTGGACGAGGTGTTGCAGATAGTAAATGGATCTCAGATGATGTCCTTCTTGGATGGATATTTGGGATACAACTAGGTCATGGTCAAGTATGAAGACAGAGAGAAAATAGTGTTTACCACTAAGTGGGGAAAGTTTGCGTACAGGAGGATGCCCTTTGGTCTGATCAATGCGGGGGCTACATTTCAGAAGGCCATGGACATTGCGTTCGAGGGCCTTGTGAATCGGTTCATAATCATCTACATGGATGATTTGACCATCTTTTCCCGGGACAGGCATGATCATCCCACCCATCTCGCTCAGATCTGCGAGAGATGCCGTCAGTATGAAATATCCCTCAACCCCAAGAAGTGCATATTCGAGATCACCGAGGGGAAGTTGCTCAGGCATATCATCTCTAAGAAGGGTATATCCATAGATCCTGACAGAGTCAAAGCTCTACTAA
This sequence comes from Thuja plicata, assembly GCA_018584345.1. Lineage (NCBI taxonomy): Eukaryota > Viridiplantae > Streptophyta > Pinopsida > Cupressales > Cupressaceae > Thuja > Thuja plicata. Next base: position 3,453 of record MU217103.1, on the reverse strand, counting down.
ACTTACAAATGCCTGGCAGCAAGAAAGAAATGTGATCCTTCTTCAGAAAAATCAACTTCGTGCAACGATTCATCACGGGATTCACAAAAATAATTAAACCACTCAACGAAATGATGAAGAAGGATACCAAGATTGAGTGAAGTCCGGAAGCAAAGTGGGCGTTCGCCCAGATCAAACAGACAATAACGGAAGCACCTGTCCTGGCCAGTCTGAACTATTCCCTTCTATTTTATGTTTACTCGTTTGCTTCACCGCATTCTGCCGCAGTAGTGTTGACCCAAAAGGTTGAAGGGGAAGAACGACCAATAGCTTTCATGAGCTCCCCCTTCAAGAATGTCAAAGTCCAATATTCATCACTAGAAAAATAGGCCTTTGCTCTAGTTTGCGCCATGAAGAAATTTTGGCATTATATTCTCCGGAGCAAAGTGCATGCTATCATCCCAGACCAGGCTATCAAGTCTCTGCTGATGCAGAGTGAATTGGGCAAAAGATGGGGAAATGGATGGCCATCCTCCAAGAGTATGACTTAGAAATGCAGCCCATGAAGATAGTCTGGGACCAAGGACTAAGCCGAGCGATGGCAGAAGAGACTCCCCGCATAGAGTGTAAGACTTACACGGTGGAGTCCATTATCCAAGACCCATGGTATACCGATCTGGTATACTTGTTACTAAACAATAAATGCCCAGAGGGATTACCTCCCCACAAACGCCGTGCCCTACGAATGAAAAGCGCTCACTTCATGATCAAAAACTCTACACTTTATCGCAGAAACTACGAGGGAGTGTACCTCTGGTGCATCGACAGAGACCAAGCTGTGCGAGTTATTAATGAATTCCACAAATAGTTTAGAACCGGGCATGGCTCAGTCGACGCCACTGCCCATCAGATCCTTTAGGCTGCATATTATTGGCCCTGTATATTCAAGGACGTTTACACTCATGTAAGGAAATGCCATACTTGCCAAACCGCAGCGCATCATGAGCGTAACCCAGCTATGCTTTTACAACCAATCTATGAGGCTAGACCCTTCGCCCAGTGGGCATTTGACTTCATCGGGGAAATCAACCCCAACTTGTCTGCCAACCACCGATACATTCTAACCACTACTGATTATTGCACTCGGTGGTCTGAAGCTATACCTTGCAACAACAACATGGCAGACGTAGTTATCAAATTCTTGGAAGAAAACATCGTCACAAGATTTGGAATGCCCTTTGCTTTGGTATGTGACAATGGTCTGGCATTTTCTTTAGCACAGTTACTCGAATGGACCTATAATCGAAAGATCACTCTAAAATTCTCCAGCAACTATTATCCCCAGGGAAATGGCATTGTTGAATCGACAAACAAAAATCTACTTGAAGTGATCAAACATCTGTTAGAACATAATCCCTGGGATTGGCATCAAAAGTTGAAATTCGCCCTCTGGGAAGATCGCATTCATGTCAAAGCCGCCTTGGGAACATCCCTGTTCCATCTGGTTTATGGTCAGAACCCTGTATTCCTAGTCAACTTACAGATCCCAGTTTTACGGTTTATGCAGGAATTTAGCAACAGGGACAACATTGTGGAGGTTCGACTCTTAAATCTGGTACAAATGGAAGAACAGCAACACAAGACTCTTGATCATTTCGTGTGTCATCAAGCAGTGGTAAAATGATGGTTTGACAGAAGAGCCCAATACAAGGCTTTTCAGGTTTTAGATCTGGTCCTGTTGTGGGACAAGGCCCGAGAGAAGAAAGGAAAGCATACCAAGTTCCAATGGCTCTGGCTCGGACCATACTTGATCTCAGAAATTTGCAGGGCAAATACTTACCGCCTTAACACCCTGACTGGGGAACCTGTCGCATTGCCCATTAATGGACAGTTTCTCAAACACTACTTCGAGTAAGGCAAGTTTGTCCTAAGTTGTATTATGTGTAAAATCTTTTACTTGTAAATATCTTCTTCCGGGTGTCTTGTTGCGAGGTACCATGCCTTATAAATAGCCTTGTCGGTTGTCCTCCGGGACAGTCCTCTTTTGTTGTTTTATTTTTGTCTTCTGTTGTTCTTTTGGTCCCGGCATTTTGTTCTATCTTACAGGAATTGGAATGCTTCGCATAACTCTGGCTTCCGGTATGATGTCCACGACATGGTGAACTTTAGAATCTATCTTTAGCATGGTGGAGTCGGCCTGGTCTTTGGGGTTGTTTTACGGGTTATGGCACATTTTGATCAATTTCCATTGGGTGTTATCTCCAGGAGTCTGGAAATCAGTAAACAAATAATATAAGGAACAAGTAATCTGACACATCGGGGGTAGATCGACTGTACTAATTGGTTGACCCAGGTCTGAAACTTTAAAGAAATTCTTTCGGGGTCCAGAGTTTTATCCCCTCTTCAAGCATATAAGTATAGGTGGACAGGTGAAATAAGTACCGCCATTAAAATTAGATAAGCTTAAGCTTAATGGTGAAAGAAGTACCACCTTCCCCACCCAGAAATAAACAAAATAACAGAAGAGGAAAAGCAGGATGAAACTCCGGTCTCTGGGGGGAAATGAACGAATTGATGACCGGTTTGATGTAATTAGTGCCTCTTCTCTATTCCTCCCAGGGGTCAATGGCTTGATTTCTTTCTAAAGCACACACGACACCACTGATGAAGGGCTACGAACTCATTCCCAAGTGGTTGGATTCCCTCAGATATGTGGCTCTTTGCTTGTCAGGCACTTCGGGAAGCGGCCTATTCCAGTTTCGCTAACCAGAGATTCCATAGTTCTCAAATGCGCTAAGGCATTTGTCCCAGATAGTCACCATTTGTTATGCCTTGCATCCCCGTCCCTACATTTTGTGTACAAAATGTTGGGTCCCCCTTTTTTTTTGCTTGCAGCTTTGCCTTGTCTTTCTTTCCCTTTTTGTTTTCTTCCTCCGGGGTTTTCTTCCCCGGGTGTGGTGTTTTGTTCGTTCAGTTTTCATCTCCGGGACTCCAGTCCCAGAGGTTTTCCTTCCTTGGAAACCGGATTCCAGACTCTGGGATTCTTCACTATGATGTTCTTAAGGACATCATCGCAAGGAATCCCCGTGCCCAGAGTCTGAAGGTTTTTCTTGTCTGGAGATTGCCAGAAGGAGGAGGATTACCTTTTACCGCGAGTATAAATAGGACTTATCTGTCACTTTCACATTTACCGCGATTAAAACCTCCAAGCACTTAGAGCGATTAAGAAAGCGATTTCAAAGCGATTAACAGAGTATTTGCAGAGAGTTAGTAATAATCAACGCTTAATATTTCCAGTCATCCTCACGCAATTGCGAGTGCTTCGTGGTGTGGGTGTGTATTTGGGAACCTGTTAGATCAACACAAACACTTCAATAAATCGTTATATTAGCAACATGGGGTTAGTGAAAAATATGAAAAACATAGGAAACCCGCTAAAATCGATCTATTGCCTTCTAACTAGAAAGAGTATGA
>MU217101.1:556972-588226 GCA_018584345.1 Thuja plicata | reverse complement strand
AAGCTTAATTAATTAAATAAGATTAATTATTTAATTAATTTTGGGGATTGGATTAGATGATTTGAGAAATGAATTTAGAAGAAAATAGATGATTAATTAATGATTAAGAAACCATTAATTAATAGATCAAAATTAGTGTTTTTAATGTAAATTCGCAAGCCTATCCATTTTAGGGTGTCTACACTTCTAAAATAATTGGTCCCAATTCATTTACTAGTTCAGATAGCTTTACCTTGTTCTCAGCCATTTCTTGGCTGATTTTCTCTGTCAATTTGTATTGATATTTTTGTTATGCACGTTCTTTTATTTGCTTCTCTGCATCCACATTCTGTGATATGATGGCTTCAGTAAGAATGGCTAATTGATCAAGGATAGAAGCATTTTGATCAATGTATGTATCAGGTACAATCTGTTGAAGTATCTCCTTGGTTATCTCTAGTACATGTGTATCCTTTGTCTCCTTTTTAATCTTATCTTGGATAGCTTTTCTTTTACAAAGTTCTGCATACTTTGTAAGTGACTCTGGATCCAATGTCCTCAGATCACAGTATGGTATTTCAATTATTTCTTCTAGGGTGACTCGATTCTTATTCTTATTCTTCTTCTTTGAAAGTGTAGTGGAGGCACCTGTATGCAGTACCATAGCAAGTTCCTTTGCTTGGTCTAATGTGCTTGATGAAGGCTTTGGGGGTGTTCTGACTTTTAGCTGTTGCTCAATGTCTACCTGTCAGTTTGGTGAGGACATCTCCACATCAACCTTATCTTTCTCTACAACTTCTCCTTCGGTATCCTAAGGAGTGGCATCACCTTGCTTGTCTTCTTCACCTTTATATTTATGTTCTCCATCTATTTATTTTTGTTCTTCATTTATTACATTCTTCTCATTAGTTGTGTTTTTCAGTTCCTCTTCACCCTTATCCTTGGATATGCCTTCATAATGCTCAGGTGACTTCTCCTTTTGTGAGATGATAGTGATAGCCTGTATCAATAATGGCATTTGTCCTGGTGTGTTAACTTGTGCAACATTCGTTGTTGTGTCATGTTCTTTGGGCTGCTCGGAGGTAACAGTGATATCCTCATCTGCCTATCTTCTTCGATAGGATCTTCAGTTATATCTATTATTGTCACATCTTGGATTGTGACATCGGTTGTGTCTCCTAAAGATTGCAAAATCTAAGGAATGGCATCCATTGCTTTACTAGCTTCGGTGTTTAATTCAATTTGATCGTCATCCTCAATATCATTTATCAGAATGTGCTTTGGGCTCAGTATAGCCTTTGTTTCTTCATTGTGAGGCTTATCAGTAAGTTCTAATACTCTCTCAGGACTTGTATCCTTTTTAGGTACATCGAGTATTTTTCTCCAAGTATCCTCACTTTCTTTGTCAAGCTTAATGAAGTTTCCCTGTAGGACTTTGTAAGCTCTTAATTTTGTTGAGAAACTTTTTTAATGTAACTTCATCATTTCTTCAATTTCTTCCATTTTGGACTCAGCTGGCATAATAGAAACTAGGGTTCTTTCCCTTATCTATTTTTCAAAATTCAATGCAAATGTCCACCTTGTTGATAATCTATCTAGAAGTTCTTGTGGCATTTTACCTTCAAACTGTATTGGTATATATTTGAATATACACATTGTTGTGATGATTTCCTCCTCTATATTATTCTGATCCTCGAGATTTAGAGTTAGCCATTTTCTAATCTTAGGCTCTGTTATTGAACCTTCCTTGATGATTGATGCACATACCTCATCAATTGTAGTAGGAATTTTTTTCTTTATAGGTTTTTCATCTTTTTTAGTGTCTTCTACATCTTCCTTGCTTCTGATGAATTTTCTTCTTTTCCTTGGTGCATGTTTCCCATTTTGAGGCTTTCTTTTGTAAGTCCTCACTTGTCCTTTTTTTACTGGTGATGAGCATGCATCTTTAGTTTTCTGACTTATAGTCCTTGATGCAGAAGTAGTCCTTGGTTTATTTGTAGATGGTGGTGGTGCATCAGACTCTGTAGATTTGGAGTCACTCAATTTTTCTTCTTCACCGATGGGTGACTGTCCCTCAGTGTCATCCTTTTGTTTTGACTCTTCATCATCTATCGACAACTTCTTCTTAAGTGTCTTCACCATTTTGTCTTTCTTTCTGTCAATCTTCTTCACAACTAAGCCAATTTTTATTGTTTCCTTAGATTCCTCATAGATTCCAAACCTTGGTTTTTATTTGTCCAATGGTTCATTTAACAATGCTTGAATATCATTGGTGGCTTGATCTATGTTGATCTCATAGTCAAGTGGTGCTAACCATGTTGTCCTCGGTATAGATGGTTTGACCAGGGTAGTATCGGTGTCCACCATAAAACAAATATCTATTTTATATTTTTCTACCATTTTTTTTGGTATTCTCATCCTTTTCTACATCCTCTCCTTGAATCCAATGAAATATTCATCCACGAAAAATGTAAATTTGTCATCTAGTGACTTAATGAATTCACTGATTTGAATTGTCACTGGTTGGGTTGTTTCCCAGTTGACATTACCAATAGATGGAAAGAAGTCTTGAAAGTAGAAAAACATGCACATTAGAAGTTATCCAAACTTACATGAATTGGACTTTGCAGACCTGATTTTCCTCAAGTTCTCATCTAACTGCTTCAGTAGAAGCTCGGATAGATCCAACTATAGACCCTTCTTTACAATCTTGTGGGAAGTGTCAACTACTCCACATGAAATGTTGTTCATCTTTCTAGCTTAGAATATCTAGTATCCCAACCCACATGTACCAAATTTCATTTTGGGATCTTTGATGGAATTTACATTCAATCCTCTGCCATCCCATTTTGCACCTGTCATCTTCTCAATATCGGGGCAAGGAGGGTGTTTTAGTTCATTGGCCTTGTCAATTATAGGATAACCGGTCACTACCTGTATCACATCCCTAGTGATCTATTTTGGCTCGTTTAGCCACATCTTTTGGTCATGCTCTCTACTCAACACTATCTGGATCCACTCAGTTTTAAACTCCTTCAGGAATATTAGGGCATTTTTCAGCCCTTTCACCTTAATTTTTTTATGCTCATCCTTGATGGTTCTATTTGTGCAAAGATTCTTGTAAGCTTTCTCAACCTCAAGATCTCCTATCTCAGTGATCTTGCAATGTATGTATGCCTGAACATCCTCGACGAGAAAAACCCTAGGTGGTATGCTTGAGAATGCTCCAGTGTTGTCAGGTTGCAAGGCAACCTCTAGATAGAACTTGTATTTATGTTCTTCAAAAGTGGCATTCTTGATCAGATTAATCTTTTTTTCTTTAGCATTCTTGATCATTGTTACACGGGATGTGGTTGCCATGATTTTGCAAATTTTGGGATTTTCCCGTAAAACAAATAGTGATCTCGGTGGTTCTAGTTACTCACTTGTTCTGTTGTCATTGTTGAAGATTGGAATCTGTCGTAGTAGCTGTGAAGGTTCTCGTAAATCTCTCTACAATCTTATCGCCTTTGGTCACTCTTCTCTTTGCTCTCAAACATTGGTGAATGAAATGAGGTCTCTGTCATCCTTTTATAGACGATGTCCTAAGTGGCATAATAAATGCTCTACCCACTTCTCGGTGTTCGAAGATGGAGTCACTCAGGTATAATACAAACTTTTGGCTCAAGGTAAGTGAAAACTCACTTGACCTTTCACAGGTTTACCAATGGTTCTCAGTAAATGGTGAAGATTGGTTGTCTTTTTACATGATTACCGACGATTCTTGGGTTACATTGTTAACTTGGCTTTCACATGTACACTGATGATTCTCAGTAAGCATTGACAACTTAGCTTTGTATGTACACCGATGATTTTCAGTATGCATTGACCGATGAGATTTTATTCACAGAATCATAAAAAATAATACCATAGTGCATCTATATTCATGCTAGTTTAACATTTTATCAATGTATAATAGAACTGATGTGAAATATAGCTTGCTATAGTGTAGTTCCATACTTACTTGTTCTGCTTAGGTGGGGGTGGTGATGTCACCAGATCCATTGGATTAGGTATCACCAATTGTATTGCTTGGTCTAGCATCATCAGTGTTTGTAGCTTTCCTCCACATTTTGTTTCTCATCTTCCTGATTTCTTCAATGGTATTTCAATTGGGAAAAGTGCTTGTCTCTATCACTCAGTCTCTACAGTCCTTGCTTAGATGACCAACACAATGATAGTGTAAGCATGCCATTTTGGGGTTAGTCTATCTTCTAGACTTTCTCATCCATTTTCTCATGCAGTTTGCTGCTATGTGTCCATATCTTCCACATGTTGTGCAATTTTTTTGTGTGTTGTAATCCCAAACATATGAGTTACCGACTCTTTTCAATTGATAAGCATTTTCTTGTTCTTTAGGCTTCCATGCTTTCTTTTTCTTCTTCTTGCATTCAAGAGATGTGTGCCCATGCATTTTTCAAGTAGGACAATATTTTTCCATGTAGGATTCCTTCTTTGGTTGTTTCACCTTATATTTACATGCATATTCTTTATGTCCTTTCTTGTTACAGTTATAACAATTTCCAATGAATGTAGAGTTGGATTTAGGAATACCTTTAATTTTGCTTCTGCAAACATTTGATGTGTGGCCTGGTTTTCTACATTGATTACATGACTTCTTCCTTGGTCTTGGATTTGTGTAGACACCTTTTGCATCATCTTGGTATGGTGATTCTCCATGCTCGGTATAGCCTATTCTGGTATTGTTGTTGACTCTTCTTTGTCCATCTAGAAAATCATCCATTCTTCTTGTGCTTTCTTCATCTCTCTTAATCATATCATTATGTTGTTGCTAAATTCTTACTTCATGCTTTAATTTTTCATTTTCTTCTCTTAGCTCACCAATAGCTTCTATTTTTTCAATGAGTTCTATGTTCATTCGGTTTGCATCTTGACTCATAAGAATAATCAGATTGGTGATCTCATGATGATGTTCAGTAAGTCTTTATATTTCCGACTCTCTCTCTTGTAGCTTTTCAGTGATCTTCCTCCTGTCATCAATGGCTAGTGTTATTTCTTGCTCAGCTTGTCTAGCATTATTCATAACATCAATCATCCTTACCATATGTGTCTCTTGACCGGTTTGTAGTATCTTTACTTGCTCTGTCACATGTTGATTGATTTCATTCAAATTTGTAATCTTCAGATGTGTCTGATGTATTGCAAGATTTAGATCCTAATGATTCAAACAAATCAAGTATCTCTTCTTCATGATATTTTTTTTCATTGCATCGAGATGCCATAACCATTCTTTCAACTAGTAGCTCTCTCATCTTGATTATTGCTGCTTTTTATTTCTCATAGAAGATCTGTCTCTCTAACTTCTGATTCTCAATACTCTTGTCTTGATTATACCTTTCCATTGTATGATCCTTTCTCTTAAGTCTTTTAAAGTTTTCCAACTAAGATATCTAGCTCTGATACCAATTACTAGAATAATGGAATGGTGTTTACTGAGAGGGGAGGGGTAAATCAGTACCCTTAAAACTTTTAGTCAATTAACCTTAATCCTTTAGTAATCAATTCCTTGTATTACCGACCATATGTGCTATTCTTATCTTATGCATGTTATATCAATTCATAAACTTAATTTTCATGTAAACATTCATGAAATGTAATGACACATGACACAAGACTTGGTAACACAGAAAACCCCTGTTAGAAGGTAAAAACTACAGTGGGGATGAAACCCAAAAAACTTCACTATCTATAGAATGGAAGGGGTCGGTTAAGGATTACAAGTTTGATCACTTCTGATGATCTTACCATGTTAGGAGTAAAATGTTTATACTGGTTAAGGTCTATTATGTTAAGAGCTTTAGAAACACTCTTTAGTGTGCACTCGGTTAAGAGATTTACAAAGGATTGTTAAATCCACCTTCTCAAAGGATTTCTTCTATTTTCTACACTTGTTAGAATGCAGTCAAAAATACTTATTGACCTGAGTGTATGCAATCTAGAATTGTTGAGTACAGATCCATTAAATATTACAATATGATGTATCACCTATAGTGACTGATTAATACCTTTGTTCTTCTCGGTAGCCTTGGATCTTGTTCTTGGTAACTGATTTCATCATTTGATGTCCCTCTGCACAAAAATTTGTCTTTGATCCATAGAAGTGTCTGCGGATACAATCATCATCACATGCTCTATTTTGATTGATTACACATTTATTTATATATTGAATTTGACCTAAATGAGTTTCACGCTTTACAATGTTAACTCTATGATCAAAGGTTTATAACTTGACCTTGGTCTCCTAGTTTGCATGTTTACAATCAATTAGACTGATTAAAATAATTACAATTACATTGCTTGTCCCTTAAGAAATGGATTTAAAGATATGATTTAAATCTAAATATAAAACTTAAGTGTTTTATCTGATGTGTAAGTCAGATCCACATTTCTTGGAATAAAACTATCTCTCGGTAGACTGGTGTTCAAGTTGATCTATAGACTTTCCTCTCGGGTTGCTCTGTATACTATTTGTTGGTAGACTCTTTTGTATGCTTTTTGGGTTACTCTTTCGGGTTTGAATTCAACATTTTTGGGTTGCACTTGTAAACTGTGTCGTCGGTTTACATTGTAACTTGCTCTGTCGGGTTACTCTATAAAAAATTTTGTCAGGTACCCTTGTACTTAACATTTTTGGGGACCTTTGTTTACTGTTGTGTCGGGTTGCACTGTAAACCTATCTTTTGGTGTTCATGTACCGATGGTTCCAAAATGTGCTTCCTTTGCATACTAATGCCAAAATATGTCATCACCTAAAATGGACAGACTTGCGACTTTACATTAAAACACTAATTTTCATCTATTGATTAGTGGTTTTCTAATCGTTAATTAATCATCTATTTTCTTCTAACTTCCCCAAATCATCTAATCATATCCCCAAAATTAATTAAATAATTAATTTTATTTAGTTAAATAACCTTAATTGATTAATATTCATTAATTAATTAAATTCAATTTCCTAAAGTTTAAATTTAAATATTTAAACTTCTTAATTAATTCTTCTAATTAAATTAATTTAATTTATTCAATAATTCAATTCTAACTCCAAAAAGAATTCAATTGTCACATGTTTGAATACGTTAATTACAAAAATCAATTAAATATTTAAATAAATCCTTTCTCAAGTTCAAAAAGGTAACTCGTGATCAAATTTTCAGTTAACTAAACATTACCTCTTCTCTCCCAGTTGAAGAGGTGGAGTTTACTAGTTGCTTCTCGGTTAACCAAAATTTATCTCTTCTCTCCAAGTTGAAGAGGTGGATTTTACTGGTTTCTCCTCAGTTAAACTAAAGCATCACCTCTTCTCTCCAAGTTGAAGAGGCAGAGTTTACTTGTTGCTCCTCAGTTAACTAAAACATCACCTTTTCTCTCCTAGTTGAAGAGGTGGAGTTTATTGATTACTTCTCCAGTTCCTTTTTATTTGAACCACTCATTCTCCAATCTCTAGGATCAATTTCAAACATTAAAATCATTTTCCATTTTCTATATAATCAACCCTTCATAAGGGATTTCAAGCTTTCATGCGCCCTTACTCTACAGGATTCTTGCTAAAGGCATTTGAAGCATTCTTGCAATCAGACATTCAATATCATATTCTCAATGCTCCTAAGTCACAGATGTTTCTGATACCAATACTGAGCACCACACACACAACATTTCATAAGGATTAGAGAGAGACAATAGAAGATTTGAGCTTTGTTGGTTTGCATCTGTTTGTATTCCTCCTTGATTTCTTGTCATTTTATTGTTCGTAGTTTCGTTCTTAGTAGTAATTGATTGATTTCCCACATTGCAAATCGGTGCTACTAACCTCTTGTTAATTCAATCTTGTGGAACAGGATTGATCCCATGATATTTTAGTGAGCCCGACATGAATCAAACATCCCAAATATCACTTGCAGACGATAGACATGACTTTTTGGCCTCGGTCGTATGGCTGCAGATTTTACTTTTTGTGTTTTTTCAATATCATTGTAATTTTGCAATTGTTGGTATTTTTCCATAACTGACGAAAATATGCTGCAATCGACTGGTTTAATATCGCAATCGATTTGAGAGTTTCACAATTATTTTATGTCTTTATTCAATTCTCTATTTTTATCGATCTGTGTCGCAACTGATATCATTTTACCACAATCGAGCGATGTTTACTGCAATTGACTAATCTATGCCGTAATCGCCAGCATCTTGCCGCACTTGACAGTACTTTACCACAGTTGGGAAAAGTTAGCCACATCTGACAAAACTTTTCCACAATTGCCAGAACTTTGCCACAATCAACAGGAATCATTTTGCAATTGCCTAAAATTCATTGTTCTCAATTAAAATATGACTTTTTCTCAGTTTTTGTGCAAAATATAAACACCAAGGACAAACAAAATTGGGAAATTGTGAGTATTAAAGGTCTTTATCAATATTTTATCTATTTCATACGTTTTAATTGTGAGGTTTTTTGGTACTAACTCGTCAATTCAGATTGTGGTGTGGAAACATATCTAACAAAGCACCTAAAATTCATTCACTTGTGGTTTTTGGAGCTTAAAACGAATATTGCATGCAAACATCTTCAACCTCATTTTTTCAATTTGGTGCTTAAAACTCACATGGTGGTTAAGAATTGAACAAAGGAAAACAATCATTCAATTTGGTGCAGTAAAATTGAACAAGCAAATCATCACATACTTTGGGCTTAAAAATTGAACACTTGTGCTTGTATGGGTGATTAGCTTAGTTCACACTTGAAATTTTGAGGTTTAATCAATTAACCTTGTGTCTTGGGTCATTGGTGCACTTGCACAAATCTGTTAGATTAAAAACCTTTATACTTTTTAGGAAGGCATGGCTGGGGAATGTGCTTCTTCCTCGGAGAATGACCTTAAACCGGTAATCCTTCTGATTGGTATATAAATAAGACACAAACCAAAGTTTCATTTTATATCTAGCCAAGCTCGGGCGAGGTGTGTTGATGATAGCTTGGATCTGGTGAATATCCCTAATTAGCCAACATGGTCAACTAGGCTCTTAAGTGATTCACACATGTACAAACTGATTGGATAGAGGCCACGGACCCTACTAAAACCTTGTTAAATAGAGACCAACCCGATTCACCTTCAAAAAAATTCCTTATTATAGTGCAAGGGGTTGCATAATTTCCCCCCAAGAATCCCAACATATGTGTTCCAAGAGATTGTGGTAGTAAAAGAGATCTTCACTAGCACGACAATAATATCTGGCAATGAAAAAAAATGGGTGTCTACGTCCCGGACCTTCATGTCCTAGTTGTGTGACAATTATTATGTGAGATAACAAACATTCAAGCATTGGGCCTATAAAATTATATCTTGAAGCCAAATTTGACCTAGATTAATATGTTTGTCCTTGTCTCAAGACCCATGATATATTAAAAAACACATTATCTAGTGTGCTTGTTATATGATCAGTTTCTAAAAATGCAAAACCAACATCAAAAACTGTCAAAATGAGTCCAACATGTTTAATTCTAGGCTATCAACATCAAAACTATTCTACAATTAGAATCTTTTTTCCAAAAATCAATTTTTTATCAGATAGATACACCAAATTTGAGATCTTTTCCAAACTGTCTCCTTTTGCCACAATTACCCGCATCTTATCGCAATTGATGAAATTGTCCCGCAATCAACACCTTTATTGCTATAGTGGAGCCTTTAATTACCACAATCGATGATTATTTACCGTAGTTGATCAATCACTTTTCCGCAATTGGTGGAAGTTTACTGCACTTGACCAGGAACTCTAAACATTTGTTTTCTTCCTGAAAACCTTGGAAAGATTCCCCATTTTGTGTAAAAGATCATTGTCTATATCCCAGAAAAATGCGAAGAATATTGTGTGAATATCTAAACATTAAAGATCATCCATTCTTTGAAAGCATGATTATTGTCTAAACATTGTTAGTTCAAAAGTTCAGACTCGATTATCTTGATCCCTTTATCTCAAAAATCATCAATCTCTATCAGTGACTTTGTCCAAGGCAATAGTCATAGAATTCTTTTGAGATCAAGAAAGTTTATCCTTTTTTGTTTGCTTTATATCACTTGTCTTAGTCAAAAAATTTGGATAACACTATGTCTCACACACCTTGGTGGAACCCAAAATTCACAAGCAAAAATACATGTTTAAATAGTTTAGGGAAGTGTCTCTTATGCTCATATTATTTATGGTTTATTTATTTTGTAGCTTTCTATTTCATAAATTATGATATTAATCAAATTTCTTAAGTATCTTGGCTTACACATTCATTTTTGAATTCATAATTTAGTCGTTGCATGTATTTCCGCAATTTTTTACTTTATTTTATTCTTTCATAGACTTATTTAGTGAGTTAAACCTTAGTAAAGATCTATGGCTAGCACTATCCCTTAAACGACAAATAAACATCCTTTAAACCTTAAGGCATTATGCCTAGCTAACACGTGTCCCCTAATCTTGACTGACTAAAGTCAAAGCAATTTAATACGTCGAGCAAGTGAAGATTCATCCGATGACCGACACTTTTCCTTAAAGTAGATGATGGATGATCTTTACCATTAAGGCATCGCGTGATGTTGACGCGTGTCACGCTCCCACTGAAGTCCAAGCGGTAAAAAATATGACGCATGGTTAAAGTCTGGATATGATCTACAATTGGCGTAACGACTCAAAGCCAAAGATGCAAAACCTTTAACCTTAAGGGAACATGCAATGTTGACGTGTGTCCTGGACCCACTGAGGCCTGAGGCAGTATGATAGTGAGGATATAGGTGGCAACACATAATTGGACGGATAGGATGACAAGGTTTCACTTCAGATTATAAGGCTGGATAAAAAGTGGATTACTAAAGTTCTTATCATTTAGCACATGGGTCTAATCGACAATGTTGTTTTAATCAAGATCAAAATATGACTGAGTTTTAACAATAAAAAAAAGATTAATTGGTTGTTAAGTTGGTGGGGATTGATGATGGGCATTATTCCCCAAGGCTATAGATGTGTGACTGTTAACCACGAGGCATCGCGACGTGTTGACATGCATCCTGGACCAACAAACTATGAGAGACATAATCGTCTATAAAGTTCAGAAAGCATCAATGGTGGGCGTGTTTCCTCGATGGAAAGATGCAAGACTTTTATCCCTTAAGGCATTATGCGATGATGACACGTGTCTTCGACATACAGAGGATTATAAAGTTTGGGTGATGGCGTCAACAGGGAGTTTTCTTTAATATTTATTTCTTTAAATATATTTTGTGTTAACAAGGGTTTCATATACTTAATAAATACATTGTCGACATGCAGGGTTTTTGAAGGTGCAAAAGCATGGAGTCACCTATCGACAGAATAAATCAACTTTGGTGAGATGTTAGAAGAGGATACATGCAGACATACTTGGAGGAATTTTTAAGAAGATGAAGGATGCCAAAGGGTGATTAATGATGTCAAAATCTCTTATCAACATGATGAAGCTATTCGACATGCAAAGGAATATATCCATTATCAAGAGCACATGTTTTTTATAAGTATATGGTCGAAGGACCATAATGATCACATGCAGAGCTATTATTATTGGAGACAAACTACAAAGGATTTAAATTAATTCAATTATTATCATAAAACCTAATTGATTGATAAATGATTGTTTAGACAAGGATGTTAATCATTCTTTTATTGTTACTATTATTGTTAATTTTTTTATCCTAAGATTAGGTTTTAGTTATCAAAGGACACATTGGTTTGAAGCTTGTATGCATCCCTTGGATTTTATACAAATAGGGATTCCAAGACCATGTGAAAGTGGGATATTATCATTGTGACTATAGTCAGAATTGATAGTTTTGATCAACAACTGTAACATGGATCTAAATGTATCATTTTTCCAAAATCAATAAAGATAAGTGCCATTTTTATCTCATCTATGGGAATTGATTCATTTTCA
The DNA here is from genome assembly GCA_018584345.1 of Thuja plicata. Taxonomy (NCBI): domain Eukaryota; kingdom Viridiplantae; phylum Streptophyta; class Pinopsida; order Cupressales; family Cupressaceae; genus Thuja; species Thuja plicata. The sequence goes on along the minus strand of MU217101.1, from coordinate 576,237 downwards.
TTTTCGATTAGTCCCTTGGATAAAATCTATATATTTTCTTCAAAGTGATAGTTTCATGTTGCATGCTCCTAATTAAGTTCATAGTTTCTATTGTCAATTGGTCTTTTCATCTTGCATGGTTAAATTCAATTGATTGTGGCCACAATCAATCAATCTATCATTTGAAAAGTGATATTCAATTGAGATAAATGTGAATTTATCTTAAGTTATATGCTCATTTCATAACACCTTTGAAGTGATATGTTTCTTGTAAACTGTCTCTAAGGTTGTACATAGGATTGGGATGATTGTGAGTCTATTTCCCATGATAGAATAAGGCACTGGTCTATATGCATATTAGATTATGGTTGTTTAGTTCATTGTTCATAGTTTTGTGATATTCTATCCATCTGTCCTTTTCAATTCACATTCATATCTACAAACATTTTCTTAATAAATTAAAGTATTCCAGTTAGCATTTTATGACACACTGCTTTCAGTTAATATTTATTTCAAGTACCTTTCCATATTTTGAGAGAATAAGTTTGAATTATACTCTATCTACTATAAAAATCCTTGAGATTTAGAGGATAAATCTAAGGTATATGCCTACCAGCCTTGGTTCTGCTGAGCCAGAATTGTAGAAGGTTCAGCCTTGTCTTGGTTGAAACCTTGTTAGTTGGCCAAATCACTTGGGTTTCCCATCATGGGATTGACAACTCCATAGGAAATCCAATATGTTTATTTGAGCACCATCACACCTTATGGACGACCTTACACTAGGTTGAAGGCTAGGACACAACCTAATGATTCCTATATCAACCAATTTCCCACATGAGAACAAGAGCGAGAGGATGAACCTTTCAGAAACACTAGTCTTGATCTTTTCATTGAGAATCCTTGTAGACCAACACTATTCTACAATGTCACATAGGAGGATCTTGAAGACATAGAGAAAGATGCCTATTCTGCATAAGTTGTTGACGCTTTTGTATAGACAAATCTTGAACGATTCTTAGCCATGTTGATTAAGAAGGGAGTCAAACTCCTCGCTGAATTTAATGTGTCAAAAATATGGCCTGAGAACCCTCTCCCAGATCAAAACACAACTCGACCCTCTCAAATGAAACATGTGATATCCCAATTCTTTCCATCATTGACGACAATGACATCAACGCAGACTGTGTCAAACCAAACTAGCTCTACAAATCAAGCTAGCACATTGTCCACACAAAGCATGACAGGGTCCCAACTAGGTGCACCCATGGTAACTAGTGTATCTCAAGCCTCGGCCTCATGGCCTTTTACATCAAGCTCTCATGCTATGTCCTCAATTCCGCAAACAAGAAAAAACCCTTTTGCCACTGTTTTAATACTATGATCAATCCCTGCTAGCCTTGGGCTCAATACCTCGCTCCCATAGGGATCAATCTCTATGGGCCTGACATTCAATCAATGTCCACCCAAGCCTACACATTTTTTTCTATAGGGATCACAACAACCACAACCCCCACAACAAAAAAATCAATCTTAGACCAATCAAATGCCCCAGTATCAGAATCACACACTAGGGAACCAATATCAAGTCCCAAGGACTATATCATATGTCTCAAATCAAGGGACATAGAGGCATAGCCTCATACCTACCATGGCACAGAAATTCAATGTCGTTAATGTTCCTCAATCTTAGACAGACATGTTAATCCATCAAGTGAAAAGTCTACAAACCCAAGTGATGGACATGTAGAATCAGGGGAAAACCAAGTCCTACACCATAGAGGATTTAAACCCATACCCCTTTGATCACTAATTGCACATGTCTCTGTTTCCCACTCATTTCTTGGTACCCAAGATTGAAAAATATAGAGGCATCACCAACCCTGTTGAACATATCAGAGAGTTCTTTGCTAGTTGCATCGAGGTTGCACATGATGAAATATACCTAATGTGACTATTCCCACAAAGTCTAGTCGAACTAGAAATGGAATGATTCTCACACTTACCCCATGAAATTTTTTCTTGGGGAGAATTGGCCAAAAAAATTATTTCTCACTTCCATCACAACATCGAATGCAAGGTCAGCATCAAGGACCTCTGTGACATTAAATAGAAAGATGGAGAATCCTTCGTGAAATTCCTAAAAGGTGGAGGAACACTACAAATATAATAACATATGACATGCTCGAGAAAGACCTCATATTCAAGTTCATTGACAATCTAATCCCAGATATGTCATTTACCATACAATTGCAGTTAGCTCCCAACTTCAAGCAACTCATCAAACGAGGAGTTCACTGTGAGAAAAACCTGGTCAAAAGACGTATCCTTGTAGACCCTACCCAGATAAACATGAGAAAACCTACAAAGAATAAAGCCAAGAGGTGGAACAAGAACAAAAATGTCACCAATGATGGTGTCGTTGACGTTAAGACTGTCAACTATGCTCAACCCAAGGTGTCACTACAAGGAGAAACTATGGAAAACCAAAAAACCATGGTGCCCATTCAGCAAGTGCACACTCAGAACTAACCACCCCCTATTCAAGAAGCAGTTGTGTCCCACAATCAAACCAACACATAATACCCACAGGGGTTTCCATTTTCTAAACGATACTATACACCATTAGGGGAGTCGATAGAATCAGCCTTAAGAAAGTTGATACAGTCCAATACTATCACTCTGCTTGAAATCAAGAATACAAACATAGTGTTGTTAAACTAAAGTGGTGGAATGATAATGAATTTTGATAATTTCATTGAGTAAAAGGACACAAAACACCCAACTACTATAGATTGAAGAACACAAGGGGTTATGAATGTCACAAATACCCAAATCCAAGAGCACAACTTATCATACAATCTTCAATGACACATTCCATGATCATAACAAAGGGAAATCCTCAGGGTGTGGTGGATAGTCAAAATAGGTAAATTACACCTATGTTAATGCTAATAACACCATCAACTACATCAATCCTTCAGATAGTCATGTGGCTATTATTACTATTAGAGACCCAAATGCTAAATGTGTTGTCACCACACGCCATTCCAAAGTTGTCTTACAAGGAGTTTCTTCCACACATGCTATACCAGCTAATCCCCCAACATCCTTTGATCTACAGAACAATCTTGTGGATCAGCTAAAGTGCACACCCACCCAGATATCTATGTTTGACCTTTTGTGCATATCTCTGCAGCACAAGCAAGCTCTCGACCAAGCACTCCAAAATGCAGCTATCCCAAGGGACATAATTCTAGAAAGATTCCAAACCATGGTGAACTACATAGCTTCCAACAAGCATATAACCTTTATAGACCATAATGTGTTTTCGCACAAGCCTCTCCATAACGATCCCTTGCACCTGCTCATCTAAGTTGACAAACACATGATCTGTAGAGTCCTCACTGATGGTGGAGCTAGGTTAAACATATGTACTTTGAAAGTAATCAAAACCTTGGGCTATTCTAAATCCATCATTGATTTCATGAGGAGAATCATTATCAGGGCCTATGATGAGGAGGAAAGGTCTTCAAAAGGTATCCTCGCACTACCAGTCCGAATAGGCACAGTCATTAAGAATACCCCATTCCAAATCCTAGACCTAGATTTGGGGTATAACATGTTACTGGGAAGGAAATGGATCCATGAGATGCAAGATGTACCCTCTACATATCACCAATGAATCAAGTTCCCATACCAGGGGGCAGAAATAATTATTAAAGGAGATCCAAACCCATTCCAATACTGCAACACCATCAGAAGCAGTACTGACAATTAAGTACCTTTAAATCTGCAAGCAAGCGTTCCTTCCACCTCAAACTCTATTCCCTAGGATGTAATGAGAAGGGTGGGAAATATATCCATTATAGACAAAGGATGTGGTGACTACAACTATGAGGAATATTTTACTATCACCAACATGCCTCAAAGTCCAAGGTCATATGGCATGCCACATCCAGTGACAACACCTAAAACCCCAAAGCCTGTTCTGTTTAGATGTCCACCAACCACATTCATCAAATGGGGGGACATTGTGGAAGAGAACCCTTTATATCTAGATATAAACACTTATTTGTATCAAGACCCATAATTAAAACTTTAATTACACATAACTATGTCAACATATGGAGCCAGCTTCACAATGCTGCAAAAGTTTGGGTATGATGGTATGCCTGGTCTGGGGGAAAGAAAGCAAGGTCTAATGGAATTTTCTTTACCGCAAACCTAGAGAAATAAGAGAGGTTTAGGATATGGGAAAAATAGAACCAGTACTACCACCCAGGACATACCCATAAATCAAGAGCAATTTGTAGAGTTACACCAGGGGCAAAACCTGAAACATGCCTTAATCAACAATATACTCTAATGGTTATTTCCATCTGAAGTGGGAACCTCTTATTCCCAATTAAATCTTAACCAAGATATCCAAGATGAAGAGGAAACTGAGACATCAAATGAGTGTTCTAGCTCAATCGATGAGTACGAGTGGAGATCCATCCATAATTCTGAACCAACCATCCCAGACTATTCCCCTCGGCCAATCAACACTATACACCTTCAAGATATGTTTGACCAAATGACCATAGAGGACCAGCCATGTATCGATAAGCATATTGATAAAAATTCCTTAGGTGGTGTGTCCACATCACATTCCAGGTTTTTTGGAACTATCACCGTAGTCTCATTTACCCAAGAAGAGTCATCCCCCATGGGGACCTTTATCTAGTACACCCTGAACTGATGGAATGGGATCAACAAGGGAAAACTAATATAGATCTCTTTGAGAATGATGAGGCTATTAAAGACTTCATGGGAATCAAAGAGGGCATCCCATCAGGGGACCACAAAGTAGGTTTCTCTATTGACCTTGACGGATCAACCTATTTTGGGGAGGAAGCTCCTCTTTCCAGTCAAAAAAAAGAAAAAAAGAAAAAAAGAATAGTCAGTAACTAAAAACCAAAAGGCACTTTCTAACTCAAAAAATGAGAAAAAAGCAATAAAATACGTATCTTCTAGTGAAAACCTCTCTGAGGAGCTACATGATGGAAAGTAGGAGCTCCTCCCTTTAACAGAGGAAAATTCAGCATTACTAGCTGAGGAAACAGAAGAAGTCAACCTAGGTGATGAAAAGAACCCCAAGAATATCTATTTGGAAAAATTACTTACATCAAAAGAATGAGAGAAAGTCATTAGCTTCTTCAAAGAAAGGCAAGTCAACTTTGCATGGTACTACTTTGACATGCAAGGGCTAGATCCGGAGCTAATTTTACATCATCTATCATTGTTACCAAATGCAAAACCTATCAAGCAAAAGTTCAGAAAGATGCATCCACATGCCGTATTACTTGTCAAGGAAGAGCTAAAGAAACTACTAGATGTTGGATTCATATGACCAATCCCATACATAGATTGGATCTCTAATCTGGTGCCAGTTCCCAATAATAATGGTCAGATTTGCATTTGTACAGATTCCAGAGATCTAAACAAAGCTTGTCCCAAGAATGACTTTCCTTTACCAAATATTGACATGATAGTAGATCTCACAGCAGGTCACCAGATGCTATCACTCATGGACAGCTTCTTGAGATATAAGCAAATAAGGATTGCACCAGAAGACCAACACAAGACTACATTTACATGTGCCTGTGGCACTTACTACTGGAATGTAATGTCATTTGGCCTTAAAAATGCAGGAGCAACATATCAAAGGGCTATGACCATGATCTTCCATGATATCATTCACAAAACAATGTAAGACTATGTCGATGACATACTATCCAATTCAATGCTTAGAGAGGATCATCTACAAGTCTTGGGACCCATATTTTCTTGAATGCCAGAGTACATAGTCTAACTAAATCCAAAAAAGTGTGCATTCGGGGTCACTATAGGAAAGCTTTTGGGATTCATTGTGTCACATCGAGGGATCAAGGTAGACCTAGAAAAGGTCAAGACCATCCTTGACGTGCCACCACTAACCAATCTAAGGCAACTAAGGGGTTTACAAGGCAGGCTTCAATCCATAAGGTGTTTCATCACACAATTAGTAGACAAGTGCCATCCATTCCAGCATCTACTACACAATGATATGATATTCATATGGACTAAACAATGCGAGTAAGCATTCCAAACATTCAAATATTATCTATTGAAGTCTCCCATTGGTGCCACCTGTTCAAGGTAGACCACTACTTTTGTACATCTTGACAACTGAGTTAGCACTAGGAGTGCTTTTGGAACAACATGATGACCAAGGCAAGGAAAGAGTTGTCTACTACCTCAGCAGAACTTTGGTAGGCTATGAGCTCAACTACTTACCAATTGAAAAATCATGCCTCACAATAGTCTTTGCTTCCCAGAAGCTAAGACATTACATTTTGAGCCATCAAACCAAGATGATAGTGAAGGGAAACTAAGTGTGCGAAAAACAGTTCCCTATGCTAAACTCCTAAGGAGAGGACCATGCAAATTCATATTTAACCCTTATCAATTATAGAATTTTAATACAATTAACTTAGATGTTGCTGCAATAATATGTATACATAGAAAAATGAGAATGACACAATGATTTACCCTAGGGAAAACCTTTCGGTAAAAAACCCCAGCACTCCAAAACCTGTACAATGTATTAATCAAAGTTGTTGTTGTTTACAGTACACTTGCAATGCAAGTTCTTTCAGGAGATAATCGACACTTGAAGACAAATCCGGCAACATACCAACAATACACTAACTTCTCACTTAGTGATTTGCAACCCTAAATCACTTATATCATGCGCTTCCCTTTTTAGGGCAACATCCAAAGACAACCGTATTAGGGTTTACCATTCTCCGAGAAAATAGGAACCCCACACATTGTAGAAGAGTGTACAGTTCTCAACATGATCAGTTTCCACCCGTCTTGCATGTCTTCACCCGTCATTGAATCTTTCACAATTAGCTCTTACAAATATTAATGACCGTCATAGGAATCCGTCATAACCGTTTCAGTCATGATTACCTTACACATTGTCCAAAGTGCCTAAATTTGGAAAATAACCTCTACCATAGAAAGGGATGCCTAGATCCACCTAGACCAAGTTTGATCATCCTTTTCATCTTCCAAGTGGAGTGAAAACACATGTCCACTCAACTAAATGACAAAATGGATATCAAACTTAAATACATTATTTGCAAGCAATTAATTAAAAAACAAATAATATAAAATGTAAGGAAATATACAAGGTTGAGACACCTTATTTCTAATAGATAGCATGCATTGATCCCCTGAAGTACTTACTGAGCAAAGCAGCACTAACAGGACAACTCGCTAAATGGTTGATGATCTTAAGTGAATTCGACTTAGAGTACATGGACAAAAAATCTATCAAAGGGAAAGTAATTGCGGACCAACTAGAAGAGGCACCCATACAAGATCATCAACCTATAGTGTCTGACTTTCCAGATGAGTTCATTCTCATAGTACAACTAGCAATAGAGATTTGGAAACTATTCTTTGATGGATCATGCATGAACCATGATGCAGGAGCAGGGATAGTGCTCATTAATCCAAATAGTGATGTGATCCCTAAATATTTCTGACTCAACTTTCCATGCACAAACAACATATCTGATTATGAATCTCTATTCATCGGAGTTAAAACAACTATACAATGGAGGATCAAGAACCTCAAAGTCTATGGTGATTCATAATTGGTCATCAAGCAAGTAAACAATTACTATAGACAAAAGATGAGAAGTTGATCCCATATAGAGAGCAGATGGACAGTATGTGGGCTTCATTCCATTTCATTGTATTCGAGCAAGTACCAAGATTTCAAAACAAAGAAACAAATGTGATGGCTACCATAGCATCCTTGATCGATATGTTGGGCAATGAGACCAGATTTTAGTTTTTGGTAGAGCAACTCATGATACCCGCACATCAAGATCATATCACAGAGTCAACTTGCATCCTTGTTGGTCATGAATCCCCATGGTACCATGACGTATACAATTACCTCCAAAATAGTGTCCTACCACCTGACTTGTCTAGGAACCAAAAGAATTCCCTCATCTACCAAGCCTCTAGGTACACCCTTCTCACTAGTACTCTATATAGAAGAAGTCTAGATGGAACACTTTTACAATGTCTCACTTCCATGAAATCCTAGAGAGCCTTGTACGAGGTATATGAAGGAATTTGTGGAGCCCATGTAGGTGGCAATAGCTTAGCAAAGAAGATCATTTGAATGGAATACTACTGCCCCACTATAGAGATAGATGCCAACAAGTATGTGCAAAGGTGTAGACAATGCCAAATTCATGGATATCTCATCCATGCACCAGCCCAAGAACTCAATCCAATCACTTCACCATGGCCATTTTCTAAGTGGGGATTTGACCTAGTGGGTAAGATTACACCAACCATGTCTAATAGACACAAGTACATCATTGGAGCAACAGATTACTTCACTAAATAAGTGGAAGCCATTCCTCTCACCTACATCACTGGTAATCAGATATCTATATTGTTCATACTAAACAACATCATCTGTCGATATGGAATTCCTCAAACCATACTCACAGATCATGGCACACCTTTTCAAAATCAAGATGTTGAAGATATTTGCGAGCAATTCCACATTAAACAAGGTTTCTCTTCATTATACTATCCCCAAGGGAATGGTCAAGAGGAAGCCACAAACAAAACCATACTGAAGATCTTAAATAAAAAAAATTAATGAATTAGGGCGAGACTAAAATTTACAGCTCAGTCCCGCACTATGGGCATACATAACTAGTGTGATAACCCCCATAGGAGCCACTCCTTTCTCACTAATATATGGATTAGAGGTGGTCCTACCCCTCAAAATTGAAATCCCATCCCTGAGAATCTCATTAAAGAACATCATTTTAGATGAAGACTACATAGTAGCAAGACTCAATGAACTAGACCTGTTGGATGAGAGAAGACATAATGCACTCAATCACTTATAAGGCTATCAGAATTGCCTTAGAAGGAACTATCACAAGAAGGTCAAACCATGAATCTTTGAGGTAGGAGACCTCGTACTTATGGAGAATCAAAAGAACCAATCAGAAAGAGTAAACCCAAGAAATTTTGAACTTAACTAGCTAAGACCCTATGCCATTATCACATCTTGCAACAGTGGGGCATATCAACTGGAAACACCAGAAGGAGATTAGCTCCCAGGTTACATCAATAGCATGCACCTCAAGAGGTTCTACACTTAAGGTCTCAATGTTAAGGAACTTATCTACATATCCAGAAAATACAAAAAATTCAAAAACTACAAAAGGTTACCTTGGTGATAACCTAGCAAACAGACACCTTAGCGACAACCAAAAAAATTTTAAAAAAAAGAGAAAAGTAAAAAGAAACAGAATTACTCTTAGTGAAAACCTAAAAAATAGGCACTATTGAGTAGGTACCTTGGTGAAAACCTAGCAAACAAGTGCCAAGTGTTCAAATCTTGCTTCACCATCAATGAACTCCAAATATCAAAGCTTGAGCTCCCCACATGCAAGACTGACTTCCCAAGCTATTTTCAAAAACACAATCCCCTTTGAGAATCAACACTTATCCATGGTTTGTATTGGTCCACCATACTAGGGGTCAATTCTAAAAGTCTTCAAAAAATCCTAAAAAGAGTAAAATGTCCTGAAAAAAATCAATCTTCATAAAAATATAAAAAAAAATTGAAAAATCTCAAGCAATAAAATCAGCTTAGCTATCAAAAAAATGAAGGGTGATCAAGCCAATCAATCAATGTCAAAATCATAAGCTTCACTAATCAGAAATGGTCTCATATGAATCAACTTTATCAGCTATCCAATCTATCAACAAGAAAAAGTCAATCTATCAAATCAATCAATGTCAAAATCATGACCTTCACAAATCAACAATGAACTCATATGACTCAGCTTTATCATCTATCCAATCTATCAACAAGCGAATGGCGATAATATTCAATCCACTCAATCAAAGGTCAAAATCATCAGCTTTGCAAATCAACTATGGACTCATATGACTCAGTTTTATCAGCAATCCAATATGGATTCAAATCAAATCAAATCAAATCAAATCAATCAATCAATCAATATTCAAATCAAACAAATCAATTGTCTTACATAGTAATAGATACGCACAAAACCAGACAAATCAGTCTTATATGTGTCATCCATTCCTAAAACCAGACACAATCAAGCATTAGATAATCAAGCAAATCAAGGAACAATAAACGGTTGACTAGGTCATTCATGTCAGTCGGATGTCAGTCTATCTTTCACGGTTATGTTCTTACGCTACTCCAGGATACCAACAAGTGATGATTGTAGCTATGATGGATCATGATCTTATTTTCTTTGATTGATGTTTGTGGAATGTTTCATTTCAATTTTGGGGCAATGATGATTTAGGATAAATGTGGTAGGCGATGTCACATATCTAGCAGTTGTGCAATTCCATGATCTGAGCTTAACCCTGGAAAAGAATTGGACAACCCTTTTATGTTATCTGCTTGTTCCTACCAATAGAATCATAGCAGTGTTTAGATGGTCTGTATCTAGGTGCATTGGATTTCTATATTGGTTTTTCTTTTATTTTGGATTGTTCAGAGAGCATAGCAGTATCTAGATGGTCAATACCTAAGTGCATTTGGTTCTCTTTCTTTTCAAAATCAAAGAATATAACAATATCCAGATGGTCAATATCTGGGTGCATTTGGTTCTCTTTCTGTTCAATCTCTCTACGCCTTATGGTTATCAAGAGATCATAGCGGTATCTAGATGAGCATATATGGGTGCATTGGATTCTCTTCCATTTTCATAATAAGGTGCAATATTGAACAAAATTGGAAAACTCGGTAGTGACTTGGGTCACACATCCTATCTATCAATTGATTCCAGACATGATATCCCACTAACTTTCTTCTATCTAACACATGCATTACTCATATATTTTGTGCATAGTAGATTGCATTCATTCATTTATTTGCATAAGAAAACAAAAATAAAAGAAAGCATGTGCATTCATAGTGATCATAATCAAATGCATCCATTAAACATCATCATATAACATGTACACATAAAACACTATCATGCATACATATGTCAGTATCATAGGAAAGTAAATCATACATATAAGAGTCTGCATAATAGAATCACATTGCATACATTTCATCATAAAGGATCATCATATAGAACCATACATATAAAAAGTAAAAGCTGCACATCATATAGAATCATAAGTTGTATCTCATATATAGATCTTAAATACCTGAGTACAATGAACGGTCGCAAGTCTAACAAAAGAAGGTGATCAACATAAAATGTCTATAAATATCAGTATATCAGAGATACAATCATCACTACAGCATCATGATATATTGGTGGATTGTCACTATAAAAATGGTACAACAAAATGAACAATGAACAGAATCAACATGAGCTACCCCCACCCTCGTTGTCAGGTGGATGGGAGGTGGCATATCAGGTACAGACCTCGGCTATGGACCAAGAGCTCCAACACCACTGCTCTAAGCCCTCAGTGGTCTACTAGATCTCTGGGAAGTAGTGTAACTGGGCACTAGCCAAGCTAAAGGAACAACACCCTCATAATGGCACCGCTAGTAGTCAATCTCCCTCTGGGCCTCACGCCCTGATCTCCAGAAATGATCTAGAACTTCCCAATGGGACACATCTTGTATACCATCAATAAAGGAAATGACCTTCATGCGAACCTTTCTCTCTCTATCCTTTGCAGCTATCACTCTAGCCTTTGTTGTTGTAATCTGACTCTCCGCAACAGTGACCCTACTCTCTAAAGAAGTAGCTCATGCCTCAGTCTCTGTCAACCTAGCCTGAAGATCATATATCTCCTGGTTAAATCTCTCCACCTCTGATGGATCATCATCAATCCCACCCATGGCCATGTACATGTATCCCTCTTGACCCCTATCACCCAATCCCTCCTCCCGAGTGCCCCACACTACCCAAGAGTCCTCCTCACTGTTCTCACTCCCGCTAGTATTGCTAATAGTACTACTGCTACTAGTGGAAGAGCTTGTACCTACCTCCTCAATCTCCACCTCCTTAGTATCCATCTTCGTAACTACCCTCTCCTCATTCCTCTCCCCCAACACAACACCTGTGCACTGCCGCACTCTCCTAACTAGGTGAGGTGCACCCTCCTCCTCCTCTAGAAAAGCACTCAACCCAACTCGCCTACCAATCCCATGCCCACCCCTAGTCCTAACTCTCTCACCATCACCACTAGGCCTAGGGTCATCTCCATCTCCATCTCCATCTCCATCTCCCCACCCACCATCCCAGCCACCATATCTCCCACCATCCCTACCACTATCTCTCCCACTAACCTGTCCACCATCTCTACCCCCATCCCTACCACAATCTCGTCTTCCACCCTTGCCTCCATACCTACCTCCTCTTTGTCTTTGTCGACACCTCCTCATAATGGTACCAACAATAGGATGAAACACATCAGTCAAGGAAATAGATCAAGCATGTAGCCACCATGCATCATATTGAGGGGTAGTACTTGCAAAGAGAAAAAGCTCAATATCAGTACCATATGGATAATAAAGCATAAGTGACTAATCATAATGTTTCTATAACAAACAGAGCATAAAAAGGGGAATATTAATCAACTAGGGTAAATCAAAACATATACCTACATCAACAGTGCTAGATTGCCACGTCCAAGCAACATGAAGCAGACCATGAACTCAGTCCTAGCCACATCAAGAAAAATGACATCACCCCACAGAGTGACATCCCTTGACTGACAAGAAAAGTAAGCATATGAATCAAATACATCTTGTCTCTCACCAAACTGGTGCAACACCCTGTCAGTGTTGTGAAAATCAATCACATGAATATGGCCACTAACATGACCAATCAGAAATCTCCTCTGTCGACATAAGGGAAGGTGTGCATCCTCCCCATCCCAAATAGGACAATCCCTATAGGGTCTTCAAATAAATTAAGGCATCATATATAGTTGTTTCCTCTAGTACATCAAGTGCCCCATATGGGACTAAAGAATAGCGCCATCATACATGAATACATATGGTCTCTCCGGAGGAAGATCATGAGCCCCTACGGGCCTACAAACAACAATATGCTCCCATTAGCAGATCTGTAGGAGAGTGGCACCATATCCAAGAGACTTACCATCAAGGTAAGCCGTATAGAACATATGGAAGTACATATGCACAAGCATACATGGACCCCAAGCATATATTGTATGGTCTCTAACTATACCTTGTAGAAAAATGCCAAAATCAACAAAGAATCCATGTTGGCAACGATCAAGACACGGGATCCCACAAATCAAACTTCTAAGAAAGGTAGTCAATCTATCTAACCCCATGAAAAACCTGGACCATGGGATATCATATAAATTAGACATGCCAAGTTGATCCTGGGGAAAATCGGACAACTCAAATAGAGCTACAATACCATGACCTCGGGCATACTCTACAAGAGCACCCTGGATGGGAATCTGTAGGATGCGATAAACATCCTCCAATGTAATAGTAAACTCCCTAGATGACAAATATAATATACGTGTGTCTGAATTCCATCTCTCTAGTAGAGTAGAGATCGGACTCTTATCGGTCGTGATCTTAGGCATATAAGATATATATAGTATAAACCTATCTGTCTAAGGACATCCTTCTCATCCTCAGAAAGCTAAAAATGCTATACTAACCTGACAGGTCTAGACTCCCAGCAACGTAGAATAGTCCTAGTGTACTGCAAAGAATAGAAAAGTCACTCATCAATGTCAGGACAGAAACATAATATCAAACAAGTATATATACATGCTAGAAACTACTGACAGAGAAATTGTGGTACTTTTATACAGATTACGGCATGTAACTAGAAATTGTGACACATTTATCAAAATTACGGTAATAAACATTCTGAATTACAGAACTTTTATAGATTTTGAAAAGCAATCTGTAATTGCGGCATTTAAACCGCAATTGCGGCAAAATCACAGTCAATTGTGACAACATGGCGAAATTTCCAAAAAGTAATAATTTTTAAAATCAATAAATGTAAGCATTAAATGTAGAAGGACTAAGCACTCATCGAACGTCCTGCGCCAGTTGGCCAATGGAAGGTTTGAACCTGATAAAAAATGTGAACCAAACCCGAAAGGCCCGACATAGCTCAAAAACAACGCAGAAAGTAGAGAAAACTATAAGCAAACTCACCATATGATAACGAGATCCAAGAGTGCAAAGTAACAAATGAATGGCCCTCCAAGATATTTATAAGGGTTCCAAAAAAACCCTAATTCCTATAGAACCTCCATTTTATTGTCCCGACCCCTAGGAACTTAAACTGTTGATATCAAGAGCATATTGAAGTATTTTCATGAACAGTCAGATACCCAGATACTCATTTTGCAGTGTCAACAAATTAACGCTCATGTTGCAACTTTTCGCTCAAATTTATTGAGGGGGAATAAATACACTTGCTATCACTAGGGCAAGCTGGGGCAAGATCAAAACAAAGATTCTTTGACACAATGCGACAAGCCCCAATGCATCAAAGAGGGGCAAATGTAGACACCCTAAAATGGACAGACTTGTGACTTTACATTAAAAACACTAATTTTCATCTATTAATTAATGGTTTTTTAATCATTAATTAATCATCTATTTTCTTCTAACTTCCTTCCCCAAATCGTCTAATCAGATCCCCAAAATTAATTAAAATAAATGTATTTAATTAAATGACCTTAATTGATTAATCTTTATTAATTAATTAAATTCAATTTCCTAAAGTTTAAATTTAAATATTTAAACTTCTTAATTAATTCTTATAATAAAATTAATTTAATTTCATTCAATAATTTAATTCTAAATCCAAAAAGAATTCAATTGTCACATGTTTGAATACTTTAATTACAAAAATCAATTAAATATTCAAATAAATCCTTTCTCAAGTTCAAAAAGGTGACTCGTGATCAACTTTTCAGTTAACTAAAAATTACCTCTTCTCTCCAAGTTGAAGAGGTGGAGTTTACTACTTGCTTCTCAGTTAACCAAAATTTATCTCTTCTCCAAGTTGAAGAGGTGGAGTTTACTGGTTGCTCCTTAGTTAAACTAAAGCATCACCTCTTCTCTCCAAGTTGAAGAGGTGGAGTTTACTTGTTGCTCCTCAGTTAACTTAAACATCACCTCTTCTCTCCTAGTTGAAGAGGTGGATTTTACTAATTTCTCCTCAGTTAAACTAAAGAATCACCTCTTCCCTCCAAGTTGAAGAGGTGGATTTTACTTTTTGCTCCTCAGTTAACTAAAACATCACCTCTTCTCTCCTAGTTGAAGAGGCGGAGTTTACTGATTACTTCTCTAGTTCGTTTTGATCTAAACCACTCATTCTCCAATCTTTGGAATCAATCTTAAACATTCAAATCATTTTCCATTTTCTATATAATCAACCCTTTATAACCATTTGAAGGATCCAGGGATTTCAAGCTTTTGTTCGTCCTTACTCTGTAGGATTCTCGCTAAAGACATTCAAAGCATTCTTGCAATCACACATTCAATATCATATTATTAATGCTCCCAAGTCACAGATGCTACCGGTACCAATACTGAGCACCACACACAATACATTTTAGAAGGAGTAGAGAGAGACAATAGAAGATTCAAGCTTTGTTGGTTTGCATTCATTTGTATTCCTCCTTGATTGCTTGTCATTTTATTGTTTGTAGTTTTGTTCTTAGTAGTAATTGATTGATTTCCCACATTGCAAATTGATGCTACTAAGTTCTTGTTAATTGAAGCTTGTGGAACAGGATTGAGCCTACACAGAAACCAACATTTAGAATGTTTTGTATTTCAACCTTAACTATCTCTCGTAGAGTAGGATTGACTCTTCTTTGAAACTATCAGATAGGTGGTTTATCCTCCTGGAGATATATCCTATAGGCACAAAACTTGGGATCTAACCCTTTAGTATCCCCATAATCCCATGGAAAGGATTTTTTATGATCTTGGAGAAAGTTGGCTAAGGAGAGTTGTTGCTTTTGATTTAATTTATTGTTTACATTCAAGCAACTTCCTGGGGAAACCTCAATCTGCTTGGTTAGTTCTACCATGGAAGCTTCAGTGAATGAGGACATTTGTATTTCATGAGGAAGTGATTTATGGTAAATTTTTTTGGTTGCAGAAAGGTGGGATGACTCTGGATTAGGATACAAAGCCTCTAGGGATCATTGCTAGGTAGAGGAACATCCAAAGGAATATTCCCTCATACCATAATTATTCTACATGTTGTCAGTGAGAAATGCATCTTCTTCCTGAAGTTGTAGGAAAGGATCTCTTCTGAGCATCATTAACTGAACCACTGAATTGACCTCCTCATATTCTTCCCCTACATCTAGTCAGACAGGTCTAGATAGTTCCAACTGGGGTTCAGTAGGTGGATACAAGGTTAGTTTCTTTATAGTTAGACCATCATAAATGGTCATATCTCCTAAACGACAGCCAATATAGGCATACGTAGTAGCTAACCATGGTCAGCCTAGAATAATGGGATATCCCCCAAGTGTGGATTTAGGTTAAAGGATCATAAAATCCATAGGGTATGACCAGGAGTCCAATGTCACAACCATATCCTCCACCATTCCATCAAGTTTAACTGCGGAACTGTCTGCAAGCTGCAGGTCAATAGGCGTAGTCCAAAGGTTGGATATGCTAAGTTTTTGCATAATATCCTTGGTCATAATAGTAATGTATGTACCTAGGTAAATTAGAGTATTCTTTATGGATGTTACATTAATAATGACCTCTACAATAGGACAACTAAGGTCAGAATATTTAGGGACAACAACTTTTCCCAACATTATTTTTGCAAGTTGTCCTAAGACATGGAAAATCTGGTGATCCTTCCTTTTCTGCTGGGTATTTTGAAACAAGCTTCCTTGATAGCCTTTACATAGGTGGGCACATCCTTGATTGCATAGAATAGTGGAATTTAGACACTAAAGTATTTAAGTTGATCAAGTAAAAAATGGCTTCTTCAATAGGCTCGGGGAGAAGGTGGGGTTGATTGCTTGGATTACTTGGTTGCATTAGATAGGCCTTATTGAATTGGAGTAGGAGCTATATTTGCTTATTGAGTCTCCTTGGATGATATATCTATTATGACAGGGGAAGTTGGTGTAGCAAATGTAGTCTCGGACCATAAATGGATATCATTGATATTAATAGCATAAGCAAGAGGGTCTATTGAGTTAATAGGCTTTTGTTGTGCTAGAGGTCTATTATTGAGATTCTCATGAGGTTGAGTGGGTAGTTGGGTTGACCTTGGAGGATTAGTAGTGGCTACAGTAGGTGGCATAAGTGCTTGTTGTTGTGGCTGAGGAGGTGGCTGCGGGAATCCAGGAGGTTGATTTGGCCAATGTTGGCCTCCTCTCCATTGTGGATTTTGTTGTTAATTACCATTTGGTGGCTTCCATGCCCCTTGGGGTTGCTACCAAATCCCTTGGTATTTCTTCCATTGGGTATTTTGATAATTTTTTCACTAAGACTGAGGTTTATTGTAGGATTTGAGAGACAAATCCAGATAACCCACAGAACACCTGCATGCAAGACACCTGTAATAAGAAAGAAGCGGGAAGAGGGAAGGAGAAGAACTTAGAAGTTGCTCAATAAGTGAGAGCTAAATTGTAATCTGAATTCATGAAGAAAGAACTACAAAGTTCAACCTATAAAGGTGAACAAAACCCTAAAACTAGAAAAGCTAGGTTGCACATTAATAATTAATATAAATATTAATTATAATGCACCTAAGAGATAGCTTAAGTAAACTAGAGTAATAAACAACTTAATTAAATAAATCAAAGTGATCTAATTAATAAGTGTAAATAGATAATTACTCTAACACCCCCCCTTAAGTGAAGCTCATGAGGTAAGCTAACCTAGCATAGCTATGAAAGTAGGAAAATGGGTCCCGGCAACAAGGCCTGATCAGGTACCCAAGCACAACCAAATCTCTATAAAGTGGAGAAATAGAGAAAACCACATGGGAAAAACTCTACTCCAAGAAGAGATAATAAAAATGCAGAAAAGAATGGCTCAAGAGACTCTCTCAAAACCATAAGTACAATCAAACCCCCCATGAGAGAGGGATGAGACACCAAAGCCCCCTAGAATGATGGAACCTTTGTAGGAATGATCAAACCAATGGAACTCCAATGTGGAAGAAACAGAGGTACAGAGCAACAAGGAAACCCCTGAATGAGAGGTGAAATCGGAAGGCCAAGCTGGTGCTCAAAGGAGAATGAATGAGACTCCTGGAATGGAATCCCTAATGAAGGTGGGCCAATAGATGGGCTGAATCTGTCAGCTGGGAGGAGATGAATGTCCCTGAATATGCCCTCAACAACTGGAGGGGAAGGCTCGATGCAGGGAGTGACCATAACAGGGACTGCTGAAGAAGAATCATGCTGAACAAATGCAAATGCAAAAGGATGAGGATGTGGAGATGCAACAACACTGATCTCAAGAGAAACACAGAAGTTCAGGTGACCCGACTTCTTCTCACTAGGCACTCGTGAAGTAGGAAAGATATTCTCTGACACTGGATATGGTGGACCAAAATGGGAGAAGGAGTACAGGCAGGTGGCATGATCAACTATCCCTGTAGCAACAATGTGGTCAGTCACACTATCTCTGATGTGTACAGAATCTGTAGTGAACTCAACTGTCTTCTCTATCCCATTGTGAGTAATCTGATAAATGGAGAGAAAATTTGATGACAAGGATGGAACACATAGTACATCATGGAACGCACCACCATCGATGTCAATAGACCCCTGACCACACACAGGCATAACAGTGTCATTCCCCATCAATATGTGTGGGGTAGGAGAGGCCGCAAAAGATGAGAAGGAACTCCGAGAAGGTGACATATGATATGAAGCACCAGAATCCAGCAACCACCTAGAAGAGGGAGCTATAGCAGATGCACATAAAGCATGACCCTTTCCGTTTTCTGACCCATCTTCCTAAGATGATGATGAAGAAGACCAACGAGAAGAGGAAGAAGGAATATCAATGTTGCTCTTATGAAGAAGAGCTAAATTGTAATTTGAATTAATGAAGAAAGAACTACAAAGTTCAACCTATAAAGGTGAATGAAACCCTAAAACTAGAAAATCCAGGTTGCACATTAATAATTAATATAAATATTAATTATAATGCACCTAAGAGATAGCTTAAGTAAACTAGAGTAATA
>MU217101.1:543312-556922 GCA_018584345.1 Thuja plicata | reverse complement strand
TAATTAATATAAATATTAATTATAATGCACCTAAGAGATAGCTTAAGTAAACTAGAGTAATAAAAAACTTAATTAATTAAATCAAAGTGATCTAATTAATAAGTGTAAATAGATAATTACTCTAACAATTATTCTAAGGTTGAGATTGATAATTCATAGGAGGTTGCCACTGATTATTATAAAAAGGAACACTAAAAGATAAAGGATCTTGTGGCATACCTTGTCTTGGATCCCATGGCCTCCTTTGTGAAACAAAGAACACTTTCTCATCATCTCCTTCAATTGATTTGAAGTCTGTAAGCATATGTGTAGCCTCTAGGTTAGCAACCATCTTTCATTTGCAATCTCCCTTGTTTTTTCTACAATAAGGACAAAATTCTGCTAAAATAGCCTCGGTATCCTCATGTTTATGATTTTATTGCATGGTTTCCAACTGTGTTTTCATGTTGTTAATAATATCCTACATGAAATCTAACAGAAGATGAGTTATCTCTATCCTTGAGGCTCCAACACCATTTGATCTTCCTATAATAGACATATATCATCTTCCTTTCTTGGAAGGAGCTCTAGAGTAGTTAAGACATGTCTTATTTATGTCATCCCATGTGGATTGAGTTATATCTCCTCCTTCCATCAAGTCTAGAGCTTTAGTGCATCCTTCATTGATACCTCTAAGAAAGAGCAATTTCTAGATTCTTGATTAAGCTTATGTTGAGTGTTATTTTGCAGGCTAAAAAAGAATTGAGACACATAGTCCTCTATACGTTCATCTTATTTTTTATTCATTTTAAATATGTCATCTCCCCTCATGTCATTTCCCCTACAGTACTCCTTATACTTCTCCAAGAAGGCAACCTTCATCTCATCCCAGTTATGGACAACATCACTTCCTAGGCCCATAAACCATCTCAGTGCTGACTCCTTAAGAGTTGCAAGAAAAAATTTAAGGATATAGGAATTAGTAGTGTAGTCATAAATTTGGCAGAGGATATTGAGCTCAAAGAGAAAGGTATCAGGATCCTTTGTTACTAGGCCATAAAAATTGGCAAGGTCTGAAGATGGGGTATTCTTGATATTGTTATTATCATGTTGATCAGTGATGGGAAATGGAAATGTAGGTGGAGTTTCCATCCTTGGTGGATCTCTCTATGGACCTCTTGGTTGATTCCTTGGTTGGTATACTATTAAGGCCAATTGATTATCCTCTTCCTCCTTGTCAGTATATTAAATACATAAATTGGCTATGATTTCTCCAAAAGTATTTAAGTTAAGGGGTTCTTCAAAGATGTGAAGGCATGGTGCTTCATCTTCTGAGGATGATGAAGAAGTGGGAAGGTTTGGAATAGCATTAGAAAAAGGACCTTCTTCTTCTTCTTATGGAATAAAGATGTCTCCTAATTGATTGTTGGGGTAATTGGGTAGGAATCTTCCTAAGACATCTCTCCTTCTTCTATGCATGCAGATAGAGGGAACTTTTGTGTGAACTTTTTGAAAATGAAAACCAATGACTCAAAAATAGGAATGAAAGCATGAGCTAAATTAAGTTCTACAAATGGATAAGTTAGGACTTATCTCGACACCATCCCTAAAAATGATTCCAAAAAGGCTTGACATCACAAAGGGATCAATAACTAGGTTCTCGTCTCAACTCAGGGATTAGACATCCTATCCGAGAAGCTATCCTCCTTATTATGAAGACTCATTTAATCATCAATCCAAGGACATATAACTTGAAATGGTTCTGCAAGATATATGCACCAAGTGACTGCTCAAGCCATGCCATCTATGAAGTTGTAGGAATAAAGAACTAAAAGCAAAATTAATCTATGGTTGCAGGAAGAAAATACTTGGAAAGTAACTGAATTGAAATACTAATGTTGAGGGAAAATGCTTAATGCTCAATTCACATGCTTTAACTATTCTACATGTTTTGTCTGCACGAACAAAGAAACCCTAGAATTAAAACTATGAGTTGTAGGAAATGAAACTAACACTACCAAGGATTACTTACCAAGTGGTCTCGCTTGGATGAGTATCCATAATTCAATTACACAAAATGGATCTTCAACACTTCATTATTATATGCATATGGAAATAAGTATGACTGTATTCATAAATCTGGAAAAATATAAGAAAGTACACTATCTCATAATCAACTGTAACAGAATTAACTAATTCCCTCCTTGTTAGAATAATTGAGAGGGGGGGTGAATCAGCGGTCTTAAAATAATTCCAAAAGATCCAACAAAAAACTTATATCTCAAATATAATTACCTCAGTTATCTCATAGTCCATCAATATGTATGCCTTAAGTAATTCTAAAAAATATAAACTACTCGGTAAGATATATTGTTTGTCTTTTCTAGACTTTACCGAGTAGCAGCAAATAAACTTAGAGTTAACCGACCAATCCAGTATTACTAATGTGTAAAGAAAAATATCAATGCGATAAAAGAAATACACATTTGACATATATTTTAACATGGAAACCCAGTTAGGGGAAAAACCACTTGGGACCGGTAACCCAAAATTTTCACTCTTCTGAAGTGAGCTCTGTGAAGATCCAACCCTGTTAAAGGTTACAACACACTGTTAAGTGCTACCTTGTTAGAGGATTTAAAACTAACAATTTATATTTTGACCTATCACTCATTATGATGTCAACAAGAAAACCTTTTGATACTCTTGATTATCTCAATACAATAAAAATTGTTAAATCCCACTCAGTTAAGAGATTTTCTAAATCAATGGTTAAACTGATACAGTAAATGATCTTTTCAAAATACAACTTTAACTTGCAGATATTCAGATCTAATGTTAGTCTAATAATACCTCTCTAATCAATATGCTCTTCAATTCCTTTTCTCTCTTTATTTATTCCTTCTACTTGGTGAATGCTTTGTCCTTTGTTGCCCAGTGTCTACAGAATTCCTTCGCTCTATTCTTCAGCCTGTATGATTAGATTTGCATGAAGACTTCTATCTTCACCAGAATTATATTCAGCATTCCTCTCTCTTCATAATGAATTCATGTTGGCAAGTGATCAATTTTTTATGACGTGATCCACTTTTTGGTTGTCATTTATGGAAACACGTCTAGAATACTGATCGATTCATCTAAAGTTAAGTTTTGTTGACCCTAAAATCGGCTAAGTATAGAAACAGAAATACAAAGGTATTTTGGGTATCAAAGATTGAGATCAATGAGTTAAGGAAAGAGAGCTTAGAAGAAGATATTATGGGGTATGTGTGACCTCTATCAAAGATCAATTTTGGTTTATAAATGTTTACAGTGAGTTAGAGAGATTTGAAGACAGACAAACAGTAGCAGAACAGTGATACAGAGCAGCTGGACAAAAGCAATGATTTAGAGAGTATGACGTGGACTCCTGGCAATCAGAGTTGGATTATGGTTGTTGATGACCTATATTTTGATTATGAAAGAGCGCCGACTATGAATTTTATATTTTCTTTGTTAAATGTATTTCGTATTGAGATTTGAATATGTAATAATTGTATTTGAGAGCCGACTTGGTAAAGAAGAAAGATATATATGTATGATCTTTTGTTGAGTAAAAAGATGGTATGTAAGTGTGTGTGTGAACAGATTTTTGGATGTAACATGCAAATGGCATAACAGAAGATGACAAAGATCATTGAAGAGCTATGACTGAAACTATCTAAGCATTAGTGATGTCTATTTTGTTCATTACAGAGAACATTTTGTTCATTACAGAGAACATTTTGTAACAAAACTATATTGTAAGAGTTGTATGCTCAGCTGGCCCCTAACAGGGTGTTGTATACCTTTAACAGGGTTGTTATTCCTCTAACAAGGAAATGTACTATGTAATATTCAGCTCCTAACAGGGATAGGTCTCCTAATAGGGACACTATACTTTAGTGCATGCTTGTGGGTACCATCCCCATCAGGGTTTTCCCTTGACCAGGGTTTCCTCGACAACAAATAATGGTGTTATGAGTATTGTTTTATTTGCTTATGTTCTTTTCATTTCTGCAAGCTTATGGATTATTTATAATTGGTTGAAATTTTTTAATAAGTGTTGTAATACTGATTCACCCCCCCCCCCCTTCTTAGTATTACCTAATCCTAACAATNTTTAATAAGTGTTGTAATACTGATTCCCCCCCCCCCCCCTTCTTAGTATTACCTAATCCTAACAATTGGTATCAGAGCTTTTGGCCCTTGGAGAGAAATTATAACCCCTTAAGGGAGATCAAAATGGATTTGGAGAGTTTCCAAGAGAACTTTGATGCTACACTTAAGATCTTGACAAAGAAAAAGCAGAGAATGGAGAATTAAGATTCAACATGCGAAGAGCTGAGAAATTTATAAAGAAACTTAGAGACCAGCTTGAACTTTCTAGAAGTCAGAGATAGGATCTTGTGGGTCAGATAAAAGAAGATTCAGACAAATACAATTCAGATCAAATTAAGCAAATTGAAGAAGAAAATGAAACCTTGAAGCTTGAAAATGAAGTCATGACTAAAGAGATTCAATTACAAAAGGATGCTAAGAAGAATATTGAAGATGATTTGAATAGTACAATTATTTTGATGGAACAAATGAAGAATGAGGCTGACAACTACAAGAACAAGTATCTAGAACTAGAGAAATACAATCAGATCATAAAGGGTGAACTTGTTGAGGAAAAGAAACACATTGAGAAACTTCACACTAGCAATGACTTGATCGATGAACAAAGAGACAGACAGAAACCTAAAGGAGATATGACTGGTGTTGGATTTAATGAAGCTGAATGTTCAAAGAAACAAGAAGAGAAATTTGATGCAAAGATTGATGCTGAAAAACCTATTATTGGAGAACCTAGAGAGAAGATCAGACACTTCAATGGTAGATGCTTTGGGTGTAACAAGTTTGGACACATGAAAAGAGATTGCAGAGGTAATGCCCCTTTTAAGACCTTTTCTAGTTATTGTTTTAATTGTAATGGATATGGGCACAAGAAAGTGGAATGCAGGAAACCTAATCAATCTGGATATAGACAAGACAAAGGAAGAGAACATACAGTGAAAATGACATTCTACAAGTGTAATAACATTTGACACATTGAAAAGTATTGTAAGCTACAAATAAATCAGGAAAGAAGACCTCCTATATGTTACAAATGCAATAATCCAGGTCATATAGAAAATTTTGCAGGTATAATGGAGTAAACAACAGAAGAGTACCACCTCCCATGAATACACAGAAGAATGGAAATGATATTGGTAAGAGTGTTGTAGATTTAAAGAATGGTTTTGATAGTTGTTTTAAGAAAGTAGAGGATAACATCAGTGGTAATATATGGAAGATCAAAGAGACAAGTGAGACATCGGTTCAGGGAGAGACAATAGATTCTACTGGATCTTCACCTGATGGTAACAAAATAGAATTGACCTAATTGGTAGATCATGGCCTTAGGGGGGCGCATTGGATGAAGATATCAGAATATATCCTGCCCCTAATTTTGTGGATTGAGCTCTAGCAAGCTTAGGTATGATTGTGGCCGACATCATAGAGTATACATTTAAGAGCGCAACATTGGAAGATGCTTATTGCGTGATCGCAAGATTTACAGCCGACTGGACAGTATTGGGTAAAGTGAAATTTTAATGACTTAAGATTGTATAAAATATCATATGATTATCTATTTACTTACCATTTGATGGAGAGTGACCTAAGGAGATCAGAGAGTAGAGATTCAGTCTATCCTACAATTGACGTGCGTGATCGATTGAAGCGAATACTCAAATTCCAGCGTATAAGAGGTATTTACATCATCTAGCTATGGATGCACCTATTATCTATGATGTTGTAGGTTGACCTAGATATAAATTCAAGAAACATCCCTTCAAGTCTTGTGAAGAAGACCTTGAAGGAGCATTTTCTCAGACACCATACAGATTTTTGCACATAGAAGACATTAGGGCATACATTTATTGTAAGTATAGCATACTGGGTATTGATGAAATATCTACTAAAATGGAGTATATGACTAAAAAAGGCATTATGAGAGATGAATGCAAGAATTTTGATCAATTGAGAATTATGAAAATTTTGGACTTGTATGAATTCGATGAAGAAGAATGGTTTAAAATATTGCTGAGCAGAGTACATGATCAATTGATTCATGAGATTACTAGTTTAGAAAACACTAGAATCATTCTTGTAGCAGATAAACATGTGAAAAATCAATTTAAAACCCTAACAAATTCAAAATGGGACAGATAAGCTATGACAGTAAGCAGCATTGTGCAACAAGATGTAAAGTTGATTGCTATGATACTTGGTTACAAATTCTACTATAGTATTAGACCTAATTTAGTATCTGCAGGAATTATCATGATGGCATACAAAATGGTGAAAGAAAACACTAGATACAATCTATGCAAAGTGTTAGCACAACAATTTCTGGAGAATGTGAAATTGATAAAGAAAGACAGATTGAAGACCTTCAGATTTGGTTCACTATTGATGCATATGTACATACACATTGAACACAAATTCATAGGCATGCACCCTAGTGGTTGGAGAAAATGGATACCTACTGGTATACAGATTTCACAGAGTTACCGAAGACAGAATAGCACATGGGTTGATGGTGAGTTGTTTGGTATGATTAAGATTCTTCAAAGGCAAATGAAGGGAATATATAAGATACTTGAAGACTTGGTTGAGAAGTACAAAGATACAATATGTTTCATGGTTGAAACTGACTGTGTATGCTTTGAGGTAGTTATACTAAGGAAGAAATGGTGCTATCATATGGGATATAAGGTAAGTTCTGAGATATTAACTATGCAAATTGAACATCTCCTTGCATCTGAGATAGATACATCTTAGGGGAGATGGGGAACTTATGAAGAAAAATTAGCTAAGGTAAGAGAGGAACAAAGCAGAGGCTTAAGGAAGAGAAAAGTAAACAACATTGTGCATGACTGTGGTATTAAGGAAGGATTCACAGAGGAAGAGTTGAAGGAAGTTAAGAAGAAGCTAGCAGAGCAAACTTCTGGATTGGCAAGTTCTGCTACTACAACTCTTACACCTCCTAAAGTAGTGATGGTAGAAATTCAACCTCCTCCATGATAGTAGACCTCACAAGAAGAAAAGACTACCCCTAGAGTGAGTACCAGATCCAGCAATCAGATTTCACCACCTAAGGAACCAAGCACTATGAGAGAAGAGAAGAAAACTAAAAGTGAGAAACACATATGGAAACCTGACTTAAAGATGATTGAGAAGAGATCCATTGAACAAGGGAAGTTAGTTTCTATTAAAAAATACTATAATAGGTATGAAGAAAATGATAAAATTTGGATTGAGGATGTTGTAGTTAATCATTTACTTGTTTTAAAAAATAATATATTGGAGATAGAGGGCAGTATACCTGAATAATTATATGGTATATTGGAGACTAGAAAATAGTTAGCATAGATTGAGGATGAAACTATTAGAAATCAAGAAATTGATAATATGTTGCTTGTAGTTTCTATACAAGAAAGAGACATAATATTGAAGGAACTCAAACCTTTATTGAGAACTAAGACTAGGCTTGTAAAGATTATGGAAAGAAAGTATGATGAAGTTGCTGAAGAAACTAAGAAAGCACTAGACCATATACTAATGAATGCTATTCCTAAGAAGACCCCACTTCCTACAACTACTATGCCTACACCCTTGGGAATGGGAGAGAGTTCAAAGATAGCTAAGCCAAGTGTTGAGAAGAGTGGAGTTGACATGCAACCAGATTTCTATGTCTCTGGTGTGCCTGTGACTCTTGACACTTCACATGATGAGAAGGATCCATTTGAAGAAAATAATGACAATATAGTAACTAAGGAAGAAGAACAGAAATAATTGAAGCAGAAAGAAGAAACAAAAAATGAGGAAATCAAGATAGAAGTTGACACATCTTCTACCCTATTGTTGGCAAGTAAAGATAAATCTATTGATATGGATGTTGATTGTATGGATGGGGATGAGTTGGTAAAATAAGATTTTACTGCACTCACTAAAGAAAAAGAGATATCTAATAAGAAGAGTGACAAGAAGGCCAAGGTGATGTCTAGAGCAATTGATACTATGAACAAATTGCTCCCAACACCTATTATTTTTCATAACAAAGATGATGTAGAAAACCTAAATTTGGCACTTGATGTGTTTAATGGACAATATGAGAATCTGATGATGATTGCAGAAGGAAAAGAAGAAAAGAACTATTTAGAAAAGAAGCTACTTGAAGTTTTCCAGTCTATCTCATGGGACTTGGGCATTTTGAGAACAAATACTGAAAATGCAAAGAGTTGTATTGCACATGGTAGGAAATTATTCAGCTATTGCATGAACCCTATCTGACATATTTAGAATTTTGAAGACATTATTGCCAAGGACAGGGAAACTTTGAACAACATGATGGACAGTTGTGAAACCTCTTCACAATCTATAATGGAATTGGACAAGGAAGTAACAATAATTTTGGCCAAACTCAATGTATTGGATATTGATAAAGGGAGAGTTTTGATAAGATTTGGGTTGCCAAAGAGTTTAATCACTCCTAAGCTATCAATTATTGAAGCACATTTATCAACATGGAGAAAATTGCAAAATCTTTGGCTAACTCTATGCCTACAGAGTTGAAAGAAGTAGATACTGCATCATTTGCATTGAATGGACTAATTCATGTTAGTCAACTATTTCTTAAGTCATGGATTGCAAAAGTGAACATCTTGGAAGATTCCTTTCAAGATATTCTGAAATTGGTAAGCAAGCCCAATAATTTTATTAATTTTTATGCACCTTTTTCATTGTTGTCAAAGGGGGAGAAGAGAAGAAAAATGAATAAGAGGAGAAGAAGAAAAGAATAATGTATAAGGAAAGACGGTTTTGTTTTGTTGGAACACTTAGTCATTTTTTTTTGTTAAGTGTTGCCATCAATGCCAAAGGGAGAGATTGTTGGAAAGTGATCAATTTTGTATGATGTGATCCACTTTTTGGTTGTCATTTATGGAAACATATCTGGCATACTGATCGGTCCATCTAAAGTTAAGTTTTGGTGACCCTAAAATCGGCTAAGTATAGATTCAAAAATACAGAGGTATTTTGGGTATCGAAGATCGAGATCAATGAGTTAAGGAAAGAGAGATTAGAAGAAGATAGTATGGGGTATGTGTGACCTCCATCTAAGATCTATTTTGGTTTGGAGATGTTTACAGTGAGTTAGAGATATTTCAAGATAGACAAACAATAACAGAACAATGATATAGAGCAACTAGATAAAAGCGATGATTCAGAGAGTATGACGTGGAATCCTGGCAATCGGAGTTGGATTATGGTTTTTGATAACCTATATTTTTATTATGCAAGAGAACCGACTATGTATTTGATATTTTATTTATAAAATATATTTCATATTGAGAACCGACTATGTAATAATTGTATTTGAGAGTCGACTAGGTAAAGAAGAAAGATATATATCTATGATATTTTTTGAGAAAAAAGATGGTATGTAAGCATGTGTGTGTGTGTGTGTGTGAACAAAGTTTTGGATGTAACATGTGAATGGCAGAGCAGAAGATGACAGAGATCATTAAAGAACTATGATTGGAACTATCTAAGCATTAGTGATTCTTGTTTTGTTCATTACTGAGAACATTTTGTAAAAGAACTATATTGTAAGAGTTGTATGCTTAGTTTTCCCCTAACAGGGTGTTGTATACCTTTAACAATGTTGTTATTCCTCTAACAAGGAAATGTACTATGTAATATTCAGCTCCTAATAGGGCTAGGTCTCCTAACAGGGACACTATACTTTAGTGCATGCTTGTGGGTACCATCCCCACTGGGGTTTTCCCTTGGCCATGATTTCCTCAACAAAAAATAATGGTGTTATGATTACTGTGTTATTTTCTTATGTTCTTTCATTTCTGCAATCTTATGGACTATTTATAATTGGTTGAAAAGTTTTAGTAAGTTATGTAATACTGATTCACCCCCCCCCCCCCCTTNTGATTCCCCCCCCCCCCCCTCTTAGTATTACCTAATCCTAACAATTCATTGTCTCTTTATATAGACATGATTAGCCGCTCAATCTCCTTATTTTTTTCGTAGATCACTTCTTGATCCTTAAAGCTCATCATGCTTGCTTTACCTCGTAAAGCTTTGCTTTAGTTTTATTTTGAAAATCTCTCCATGATAACTATGAGTAAAACATGCTTTAAATCTCCCTCTTTTCTTTAGTTTAACTAATCATTAAGAATAAATAAATAAATGATTCAATCCCTACATATATCTCTGTCAGCTAAGTAGTTTTTTCATTCTTTAACTTCAGTTTTGATCGATCATCAACTCCAATTAGCTTGCTCATTGACTTCAGTTGTGCTCGGTCATTGACTTCAATTGTGCTCAGTAAATAGATCTTGCTTGGTAACACTTTCTTAGTTACTACGGTGCTCGGTATACACTATGAACTGCTTGATGTTCACTATTTGTCAGTGTGCATTGTCTGTCAGTGTTTACCGTCACTCGGTGTATACATAACTTTTATGTTTTACCAACCACATAAACTTTATCTCTTTGGTCTCTTCAAGTCTATTACAATATGTGTATGAAAAATTAGATTATATCAAGTTGACATCAATGACAATACAATACATTAACTAATTTAATGTCTTGCATTCACTTTTGTAGCTCAGTGATCATCAACTTATCATCTTCAAACATTCAATCAGTTATAGTTCATCAATCTCTCCCTTTGGCATTGATGGCAACATACTATGAAATATGCAGTGTAAAGTATGCCATATCATACCAAACTTATTGTTCTATAACCAATTTAAATATCTGAATCTAGGTAAGCTCTTCTAGCTTAGATTTTTTTCTACTGTGTGCTCTCCCTTTCTTCATTCCCTTCAATGGATAAGTGTAGCAGTTCTATTTTCTAATTCTATCTCTCCCTTTCTTGTAGAATATTTGCTCCTTTTTTTGGTTAGATATGCAGTGTTTAACTCTTTCCAATTTTCTCCCTTTGATGGATGGTTACTTCATTGAATATCTCTCTCCCTTTAGATGTTCTTCTTCCTGATGTATATTCCATTGAATATTTCTCTCCCTTTGACA
This sequence comes from Thuja plicata, assembly GCA_018584345.1. NCBI lineage: Eukaryota > Viridiplantae > Streptophyta > Pinopsida > Cupressales > Cupressaceae > Thuja > Thuja plicata. The sequence continues at coordinate 545,783 of MU217101.1, read as the reverse complement.
ACAATGCAAAAAAAAAAATCAGCTCTGTAGTAGTCAACAATATTTTTCTCCTTTTGAAGCTTCCTCTCCCTTTAGTAGACTGATATGTCATTGTAGTCCATATCTTAGCTTGCATCAACATGACTAATATTCTAATTATGTGTAGGCTGATGCAAATTCTAAGTCAGTTTAGTGACCAATAGACAAGGGATGAACCCCTAGTCTATTCCTCAGGTACTCAAATGTATCTTTTGGCAATGGTTTTGTGAATATGTATGCTAGTTGTTCTTTGGATTGTACATATTCTAGTATCACCTCTTTCTCTTATACTTTTTCCTTGAAGTAATGATACTTAATAGCTATGTGTTTTGTCTTAGCATGCATCACAGGGTTCTTTGAGATGTTTATAGCACTTGTATTATCACAATAGAAAATTATTGGGTCAAGAATTTCTTCATTCATACCTTTCACCAATTGTTTGATCCATGTAATGTTAGAGAAATTTGCAGTAGTAGCCACATATTCTACTTCTGCAATTGATTGTGATATGCATCCTTGCTTTTTACTTATCCATGTGACAAGTTTGTCACCCATAAAGAATGCTCCTCCTGTAGTTCTCTTTCTATCATCTATGTTTTCAGCCCAATCAACATCAATATAAACATGTAGGTCAAATTTGCCTTCTTTATTGTACCACAAACCATATTCTTTAGTATTCTTCAGATATCTCAAAATTCTTTTGACAACAGTCATGTGTGATTCCTTAGGATTAGAAGAGAATCTTTCAACTATACCAACTGCATGTGCTATATCAGGTCTAGTGTGTACAACATACATGAGTTTTCCAATCATAGATCTGTATAAGGTCTGATTTACCTCGATTGTCTTGTCTTCCTTTGTCAATTTGCATCTGGTTGTCATAGGTGTTGCAACTGGTTTAGATTCCTCCATCTTGAATATCTTTAGAACTTCTTTGATGTATTTGGATTGTGTGATGTAGATGCCTTCAACCTGTTGTAGAATTTGTAGGCCAAGAAAAAAATTGATCTCTCCAAACATTGAAATTTCAAATTCTTTGATCATTTCATTAGCAAATGACTTGCATAGAATATCATTACCTTCAAATATGATATCATAAACAAATATCTCAGCAATCAAAATTTTATCATCAGTATCTCCTTTCAAATATAGATTATTGTTGTCACTTCTTCTAACAAATCCAATACTAATGAGATAAGAGTGAAGTCTTTCATACCATGCTCTCGGTGCTTGTTTCAATCCATACAAGTCTTTGTGTAGTTTACAAACCATGTTCCTCTTGTTAGGATCAACAAACCCTTCAAGTTGTTCAATGTATATGTCCTCTTCTAGTATTCCATTCAGAAATGTAGATTTAACATCCATTTGGTATACTTTGAATCCTTTAAAAGTAGCATAATCAATTAGAATTATTACTCCTTCTAGTATAGCAACAGGTACAAAGGTTTCTCCATAGTCAATACCTTCTTCTTGTGCATACCCTTTGCATACTATTCTTGCTTTGTTTCTTGTGACTTCTCCATTCTCATTGAGTTTGTTTCTGAATATCCATTTGGTATCAATGACATTTTTGTCACTCGGTCTAGATACTAATGTCCATGTTTTATTCTTCTCAATATGTTCAATCTCTTCATTCATTACACTAACCCACTCTTGATTCTCAAGTGCAACATTAACAAATTTAGGCTCAAAATCACAAATCAAACATCTAGTGTTAAGAGACTTACTTCTTGTTCTCATTCCAGCTCTTTTGTCTCCAATGATTTGGTCTTATGGATGGTGTCTTCTGACATATTTAGAAAGTACACATTCAGATCTTTGTTCTTCATTTTGGTCTTCATTTTGATCATCATTGTGATCTTCATTGTCACTTGGTTCAGCATTGTGAGCATTTTCCTGATTCTCGGTATGTGCAGCATGTTGCTCAGTTGCATTGTTTTATCGCTCAGGCAAGGTGTCAAGTTCTTCAATGTAGACAAATCTATTATAATCTTCCAGTTCCTTTCTACTTTCCTCATCATTTTTCTCAGAAAATTCATCCACTTTAACATTTGCACTTTCAATGATTTTGTTAGAAGATTTGTTTAGACATTTATAAGCTTTGCTTTTAGTAGAATATCCTATAAATATTCCTTCATCACTTTTGGAGTCAGTTTTCCCATTTCTATTATCTTTCAATATATAACATTGAATTCCAAAAATTCTAAAGTAACTCACATTTGGTGTGTATCCATACCATAGCTCATAAAATTGTTGGAAATAATCAAGACTAACCAAGTTACTGAGAGGGGAGGGGTGAATCAGTAACTCTTGAAACTTTAAAACATTTCTGCATATGTATATACTTTGACCATTCATTCATCTAATCTACTGCAAGCATGAAAATATAATCATTCATAACACATAAACACAAAGATTTGGTGACCCAGAAACCTTCCAAATAGAAAGTAAAA
>MU217101.1:503931-535454 GCA_018584345.1 Thuja plicata | reverse complement strand
CTCTCACTTTTCTTTTCTTACTTATCTTAACCATGTTGTCAAAATTCACATGACATAACCTTTTATGCCACAACCAAACATCTTCATTTCTAGCCAATAAACAAGTGGTCTCAATATTGTCAAGATATAATATATTACCTTTTGTTTGTTCACCAGTACCGGTCAACTTTCTTGTTCCATTATAGATCTTTATTTTTTTGTTCTCAAACGCAACTTGGTGTCCTATGTTGTTTAGCTGTGAAACACTCAATAAATTATAGTTAAGTCCTTTCACCCAATATGAATTTTCACATCTGATTAGATTATTCAACATGATGGTTCCTTTTCCTTCAACTGGGCAAGGTGAGTCATTACTCATCCTAACTAATCCACCATCATAATATTCAAAAGTTTCAAACTTTTCTTTATCTTCAAAAGTTTCAAAATTTTCTTTATCTCCAGTCATGTGATGAGTACAACCACTATCAATAATCCAGACATCATTTTTGCTAACTTTAGATATGAGTGCAGTTTCAACATACCTTTCTCCTTCGTCTGAATCATCTTTCATAGAAATAAATACTACCTCAATATCTTCATCTTCATCAGTAGTAAAAATTTTAGTTTTGTTCTCAACCAGGTAACAAGCCTTCTTGCCTTTGTCCTTGTAATCTCGGTTATCTCTTTTGTTAGAGTGTCAGTTGCTTCTATAGTCTTATTCATCACTTCTATCATACTTCTTTTCATAAGATCTATCATTGTTTCTTTCATCCTTTCTCTTTTTAGGGAATCTAGCAGCAAAATGTCCTATTTATTTGCAATTAAAATAGACCAATGGTAATTTAACTTTATATCTTCCTTTACCTCTATGTAATATTCTAGCCATTAGTGCTTCAAGTTCATCAAGTTCTTGTTCATCACTATCACTGTCACTATCATTTCTCATAGTGTGTTTGTTACTAGATTTGCTTATTTTCAGAGAAGACTTGAATGTAGACTCAATAGTTTGTAAGACACTATTGTCATAGTTGTTCGTCTCAAATGAAATAAGTCTACCAATCAAACTATCAAGAGTGACATTATTACTAGCTACTGCTCTCATTTCTTGAATTATAGATACTCTAATAGCATAAAAAGGTAGTAAGGTTCTCAGAATTTTACTTACAACTATTTCTTCTTCAAGTAATCCTCCTACTCCATGGATAGCATTAACAACTTCTTTGATTCTATCATTGTACTGAGTGATTTTATCTCCTTCTTTCATTCTCAGGTCATCAAACTTTCCTCTTAGGCTTTCAACTTTAGCTCTTAGCACATTTGCATCTCCTCCATGTACTAGCTTGAGGTTGTCCCACATTTTCTTTGTAGAGGTGCATGTTTTCACATCTTCAAATTTAGCATCAGATAGTGAAGAAGCAAGTTCTATCATCATAGAATTGTGTTCATGTTTCTCTCTCAATTGATCAACAGTCAAAGGTCCAGTAGGTGCCACATATTTAGTATCCAAGTATTGTGTGACATCATTTCCAATACCTAATAGATGAATTCTTATCCTACTTTTCCATGATGCAAAGTTCTCTTTGTTCAACTTAGGCACATCCCTTTTACTCATCTTGTGATCTTTAGCTTAAGTCCCTTTAAACTTTTCTTCCAAGCACCAAATCTCTGATACCAATTATTAGAATAACTAAGAGGGGGGGTGAATCGGTGGTCTTAAAATAATTCCAAAAGATCTAACCAAAAACTTATATATCAAATATAATTACCTTAGTTATCTTTCAGTCCATCAAGATGTATGCCTCAAGTAATTCTACCAAATATAAATTGCTCGGTAAGATATACTGTTTATCTTTTCTAGACTTTACCGAGTAGTAGCAAATAAACTTAGAGTTAACTGACCAATCCAGTATTACTAATGTGTAAAGAAAAATATCAATGTAATGAAATAAATACACATTTGACATATAGATTTTAACCTAGAAACCCTATTAGCGGAAAAAAACACTTAGGACCGATAACCCAAAATTTTCACTCTTCTGAAGTGAGCTCGGTGAAGAGCCAACCCTCTTAAAGGTTACAACACACTATTCAGTGTGACCTTGTTAGAGGATTTAAAACCAACAATTTATCTTTTAACATAGCACTCGCTATGTTGTCAACAAGAAAACATTTTGATACTCTTGAGTATCTCAATGCAATAAGGAGTGTTAAATCCCACTCGATTAAGATATTTTTTGAATCAATGGTTAAACTGATACAATAAATGATTTGTTCAAAATACAACTTTAACTTGTACATATTCATATCTATTGTTAGTCCAATAATACCTCTCTGATCAATATTCTCTTCAATTCCTTTACTCTCTTTCTTTCTTCCTTCTACTCGGTGAATGCTCTGTCCTCTGTTGCTCAGTGTGTGCAAAATTCCTTGGCTCTATCCTTCAGCCTGTATGATCAGATCTGCATGAATACTTCTATCTTCACCAGAATTATATTTAGCATTCTTCTCTCTTCATAATGAATATCTTGTCTCTTTATATAGACATGATTAGTTGCTCAATCTCCTTTTTTTTTTGTAGATCACTTCTTGATCCTTAAAGCTCGCTATGCTTTCTTTATCCCATAAAGCTTTGCTTTAGTTTTATTTCAGAAATCTCTCCATGATAACTGTAAATAAAACATTTTTTAAATATCCCTCTTTGCTTTAGTTTAACTAATCGTTAAGAATAAAGAAATCAATCAGTCAATCCCTAAATAAGCTTTGCCAGCTAAGTAGTTTTTTCATTCTTTAACTTTAGTTCTGATCGATCATCAACTCCAGTTAGCTTGGTTGTTGACTTTATTTGTGCTCAGTCATTGACTTTAGTTGTGCTCAATAAATAGCTCTTTCTCGATAACGCTTTCTTGGTTACTGTGGTGCTCAGTATACACTATGAACAACTCGGTGTTCACTATTCGTCGGTGTGCACCGTCCGTCGGTGTTTACTGTCACTCGGTGTGTACAAAAATTGTATGTTTTACCAACCACATAAAATTTGTCTCTTTGGTCTCTTCAAGTCTATGAAAATATGTGTATGAACAATCAGATTATATCAAGTTGAAATCAATGAAAATACAATACATTAACTGATTTAATGTCTTGCATTCACTTTTGCAGCTCAATGATCATCAACTTATCATCTTCAAACATTCAGTCATTTATATTTCATCACTCCTCATGTAGGAGAGAAGAGCTTATTTATAAAACACAAAATCTAACTACCAACTAATCACACCAAGAGAATAGGAGGATACATTATTGCAACTAAGAAGTAGGAGTAATAACATCCATAGAAATAGGAACAAGAATTGTTTCAATAAACATGAAGAATAGATTCAACTTTCCACTACTTCCTAGACTTTCTTGGTATTAATAATATCATATGGACTTAATCTTCTCCTAGTTGTCACCAACTGTATTCTCGAACTGGTTTCATTATTGTTTCTTTAGATGTAGGACTAAGTCTTCATGGATAAACATATAGATGTGTGTTCGGTCTTTCTTCCTTCGATGAACTGATCTGCATCATAAACATTTTAATAGGAACAAGTTAAAATATATCCAACATAGCATGCAACGCACATTTACTCACCATATGATTAATTATTCATTGAAACATAACTGAAATTTTTTCACATATAAGTATATAGAATTTTAGAAAGGAATTAATGTTCAACCATGTGTATCCAAAGTTATGAAAACCCAAACCATGAGACTAAAGTTCTTGTGGTTGCATGCCACTGATCTAAACCAAATAGTAACCAAGTGTTTTGAGGATAAAAAATAGAGTGTAGTGAATAAGAAATAGAGTGCACAAAATACTATCCTAGACTTTAGCAAGATGTTATCAAAATAATGACAAATACTCATCCTATCAAAGTTCAAGAGATATTGCAGATTATACAATGAACAATTTAATTTCCAAAAATAGATTCAATAATTTTTATCTACAAGGATCAGTTAAGGATCAGATGATCATTTAAAATATAATGATCAAATCCAAATATGGTTTAATGATTTAGACAATATACAAAGGCAATAACATAGATGAAAACACAGTGACGGTTTAAAGACATTTTTAATGCACATTAAAGGATGAAGGCCACCTTTAAAAGCATATCAAAATAATGAAGGATAAATACTATGACAAATTAGATGCAAAAAAGGGATGTCCCAGTACGGTCATTCATATTTACATTATATATACTGAAAAAGACACTCAAAAGATCAAAAGGTGATAATGCTATGTGGATTACTTGGAACATATCTAAACATATGTTTCAAAATGACATGGAAATAACAGAATATGAAGTAATGATATGAGTTAATCTCATTCAGACAAAGTTATATTAAAGCTACAAAAAAGATAACAATGTGTTTAGAAACAAAAGAAATTAGTAAATGGTAATGTCATTTTTTATAAAGAAGGTGGCAATGCCACTTAATATAATATTTTATTAATATAAACTGGTTCAAAGAGCTCCCCAAGAAAAGAACTAGAAAGAAAAAATATGATCCTTGCTCGATAATACAAATTGAAAGTATGAAGTTTAAATACCTAATCAAAACTAGAATTACCCCTGCTAGCCGCAGCTAGATACAGTTAATAACCAATGACCCAACAAAATTAATCAATCCTAAACCTAACTATTACAATGGGTCCTTAGGCTACATACATAAAGAACCCGAAGGCATTTTTTACAATTGTTCATCATGCTTATTTTAAAAAAAAACATGCATACAAGGTATATAATTCTGCAAAAAGAAGAGATTTCCCAAAAATATTTCTTCTTCTTCAAGTCTTTACACTAGTGCAATGATCCTTATGACCTTCTTAGAACATTTGCAAAATAAATAACTCAAAAAACTTGCAAAAATGCCAGAAAAATCAGTCCTCCATAAAAGATGTTGCAACTTTGCCAGACCCTAATTTTAGGTTAGGATCAGGAATAGGCCGAGTAGAAGTTGAGGCAAGTTGTGGAGGAGCTGCAGATGGAGTAGGTTGAGTATTGGAGGGAGTAGATTCTTGCTATAAAAGATCTAATAATGCAAACACAATATGATGGATTACATTCACTGTCTCCTTGGTTAAAAAACCACCAAATTGTTGCACCGATGCTTTCACGTGTCTGAACGACTGACGTTCTAGGACCTTTTTTATGTTTTCCATAACTATATAAACACCATGATTTTTCAGCACTGAATGATGGTGGAACATGCCACAAATGAGGGAAGTGCCACCCCAGTGATCATATTTCTGGCTGGCCTTATGTAACTTATTACCGTAGAGAAATTTAGATTTTACATAACGATTAACAATCAAATCCATAAGGAAGGGAGACTGTAGAAGGTCTAGTGAATTGGAGAGAAAAACCAAAAGGATTTGAGATGGAAATATAATACATTTTCCAGAGGGAAAGAGGATATCAAAGCCAAGAATCCTTTTAATGCCATGATGGATATGTGGCCACTCACAAATAAACATAGTTTCCAACATTTCATCTTTTATACATCCTACAAATGGTTATTCCCAATATTCAACTTCTAAAAACACCCTATAATTATGGGGATAATAATCCATATATAGAGTAGAACATGAAAAACATACATCCAACTGTGTACTAACACCATCCAGAGTGCTCGACCGCCCAAACATTTTCAGTAGCAAAGACAAACCAAATATAATGAAAACCATAGTAAAGGTAAGTATAATAAGGAATAGACAAAATACAGAAAGTGATTAGTAAAGGAGACTTTAAATATAATTTAATCCATGTGAGGAAATACAAGTATGCGAAGTGATATCCCAAAGTGATTGTACCAATTCGAAAGGAAGCCATCTTAATGGCATCATCGAGCAATGATGGCAACATACTTAATAACAGATAAATGATCAATCCAAAAATTGAGAAGGACAGTCGAAAATGAGTGAGATAAATACCACATTCTGTGAGAAGTAGAAAACCATAAAACTACACAAAAGTTTCCATGGACATATCACCCAAAAACTTGGAGGAAAACGATGGGGCAGTCAAATCAAACATGAATGTAGAAAAGAACATAATGAAAGAGAAGGAGGAAATAACCCAAACATGAGCCAGAATGTCAACTGAAAAAAGACATGTACTATTGTAATAGGCATGACCATTTAGTTGTCAACGATAACCATTTAATTACTAATCAATTGTCAAAGATAACTGAAAATGTGGAATGAATTCAAAGAAGAGTATAGGAAGCATAGAATGAAATAAAATAAAGAATACTAACCAACACACATCTACTAGCATGTAGACATGAATATGTTAGAGCCAATATATATACATTGTTATGATAGAAACAAAATGGCAATACTTTCCAACCCATAACTCCCTATAAGAATCAATGCCCATTATTTAATGAAATATGCCCATCAAAACAATAAAATATTCACCAATATATGAAGATATGTTTGTGAAGAAAAACCATAATAATTCCTTTTCATAATAATATACATAAATTAGAAAACATATGGGCTAGTGATAATAAAAGTTAAGTTGATTCATTCTGAATAATTAAAGGAAGAGCTGGAAAAATTTCCAAAGAGCAATCTGATACACATGTATCCAGTTGTATCTTATCGCAGCCTAGGTTAGCTAGACAATCTGCAAGGGCATTACCCTCTCTATAGTCATGTGAAATAAAAATTGTTTTTGAAAGGAATCTATGAAGCTCCAGACATGTTCAAGTATGTAATTTAGATTCCAATTATCTATTTTCCTATTTATACAAGCATTAATGGTGATGGAAGAATCACCTTATATATAAAGACATGGTATTGATAGTTTTTTAGCAAGTACTAAACCTTCTAATAGATAAATTACCTCTGCCATATTGTTGGTACCTTGAGGGATAGGAGAAGCTTTCAAGGCTAAGAATTTTCCCAACTGGTTTCTCAGGCAGAGTCCAATACCTGAATCACTTGGGTTATCCCCTGAAGAGCCATCAAAGTTCAACTTGACAAAAGAGGAATCAGGGGGTTGTCATTTAATGGATGATCTAATAATAGGGGTTTTCCTAATATAGGGGAAAGCAAGAGAAGAGGGGAAATATATAAGCTTCCAAGATGAGATAACCTGAGTATCCCAAGAAGAAAAGGTAACATTAAGATTAAAATGAGATAGAAAAAATTTATTGACTTGTTCAGAAATGTGCTTCTCAATAGTGTTAAGAACTGAGGGTAGATCAAAGGGGGTTTTTCTAAAAATTAGTTTGTTTCGCTCCCATCAAATTGACCAAATAATAGAGGAGGGAATGATTAACCATGGACATGCAAACAGAGAATTGGAAAATAATGTGGGCCAAGCTTGAAAAAGTTCCCATAAGGATGAAGGCAGGGGGAAGGAGACATACAACTTGTTCATGACAAAAGACTAGCATTGATATGCAAAGTTACACTAAACAAAAAGATGATCCACATATTCCACACAATTGCCACAAAGACTACAATTGAAAGGAAGAGCTATCTGCAACCTAGCCAGTCTGTCACTGGTAAGGATTATTTTTTGAAGAGCAAGCCAGGAAAAAACCCCAGCTTTGGGAAGGATTGATTTGTTCCAACAGAAGATAAAAGCTTGATGCACAATATTATAATTTTCCATATGTTGAATAGATATATAACCATTTTTAATAGAATAGATGTCATTTTTGGATGGGCACACAACAATATATAATTACCTCTAGACAAATAAACTGATTTGTTTGAGAGGATATATGTGAACTCCCTAGCATGAGATGGAGATATAGGGAGGGAGGAAGGATCTTTCCAAACTAACCTTATGGGAAAATATGTCAACATAATCTATATAATCTACCAAATTCTCACCCCAATGTAGGATAAAAATGTCAATTATTTCTGAAAGAGAATTCAACGAGCTCAAAGGAGGAAAACCATTCCAAGAATCTTTCCAAAATGACACATAATCCACACGGTGAACTTGCCAAGACATAAAATTTGACACTACCTCCCAAGAATAAATCATGAAATTCCATATAGGGGACCCTGCAGGGGGATTAGAGATGGTATAGATTCTATTTGGATTAGGGGAGTCTAAATACTTGGCTTGCATAATCTGGCACCAGAGAGATTGAGGCTTTGATTACATGCTCCAAACCAGCTTGCCTCCAAATGCTTTATTTCTAGCTACTAAATTGTGTAAGCCAGCGCCCCTTGTAGGTTTATCCATGGAAAGTTTCTATAGGGAGACATGAGGAATTTTATTTTCATTAGTCATATTGGATTTCTAGAGGAAAGAACGAATGATTTTTTTCGATATGATTAATAACCAACTTAGGAGCCTAAAGAACTAAAATATAATAATTAGGGATGGCAGTGAGCATAGTTTTGACTAGGAGTATCCTACCAGAAAATGAAATTCATCATGCTTTCCAAGCTAAGATTCTAGTTTTCAACCTATTAATAACATTATCCCAATATGAAGGTTTAAGTTGACCAATAAGTAAGGGAATCCCCAGATAAGTGGATGGAAAACTATCCAAAGGAAAAACAAGAATGTTACTAATTATTTGTTGAACAAAATCTGGTGTAAAAAACATATAAATTTTTCACTTAAGAGGGTTGATAACTTGACCAGAACTAGAAGAATATAGATCTAAGATTTGTTTTATACACTTAGCCTCCTGAATGGAAGAGCTACCAAAAAGCAGAGTGTCATCGGTGAAGAAATTATGAGAAACAACAATATTTGAATTAGGGATTTTGACACCTTTCCAATTAGAAAGATTAATGTATTTCTGGATTGTTCTGCTAAAATATTCCACCATTATAATGAACAAAAAAGGCAAAATAGGATCACCTTGGCGAACCCCTTGAGAGGCATGAAAAAAACTTGATAATGCACCATTTATTATAGCTGAAAAAGTCTCCCCAGATAAGCAATTCTTGATCCATTTACACCAATGCTTAGAAAAACTAAATTTCCTAAGGACTCTCAAGAGAAAAGACCAACGGACCTTATCATACACTTTCATCATATCTAGTTTTACAAAAAATGAAGGAATTTGATGTGTCTCAATGGAATGAAGAACTTCAAGGGAAACCAATGCACCATCAGACGTTTCCCTACCAAGGACAAATCCACCCTACTGGGGAGAGATAATTCTAGGGATAAGAGGCTTAAGTGTCAAATAAATTGCTTTTGTAAAATTTTATATATTTAATTACACAATGAGATAGGCGTAAAATCTGCAAAATTTTGGGCAATTTTGATTTTAGGAATCAGTGTACGATGAGTAGCATTATTTTTTTTAAGACGTATCCTTTCCTACGGGATTCTTCTATAGAAAGAAGAAGGTCAAAACTAATGACATCCCAACATTTCTGATAAAAGAGGATAGTAAAGCCATCTAGACCAGGAGACTTATCTGAAGCCATAGAGAAAACTATAGTATGAATCTCCTAAAAGAAAAAGGTTTCATTAAGGAAACATTATCACTGCTAGATATGAGAGTGGGAATGGACTGTAGAAGTTCATCCATAGTAGAATTATTATCTCCTGGGGGCACCGAAGGGGCTAGCAAATTTTTGAAGAAACAAAACCCTTCATTACAAATTTTTTGTTATGAAGTTAGGTTGGGACTAGTTAAAGCATCTTTAATGGAGAAGGTAGAGGAAGAGGCTTTCTTAATTTTAGCTGAGGCATGAAATAATCTAGTATCCTTGTCCTCCTCTTTCATCCAGAGTTCTCGAGACTTCTATCTCTAATACATCTCTGCTCTTGTACAAAGGACTTCCCAATATGCCTGAAGGTTTTTTTGTTTTTCAGTAGAAGGAGAATCCAAACCAAATTTAGCAATATGTTCAGCAAGCAATCTAAGTTCATTCTCCACCCTATCCTTTTCCTGAAAGATATTCTTGAAAACCTCTTTATTCCAAGTTCTAATTTTGGATTTGAGAAATTTTAAATTTTTGTGAAACTGGAACATTCTGGTGCCTTTACAAAAGGGAGCTCTCACCCACCATTGAAGAAGAAGAGAAAGGAAGTGGGGATGAGTAAACCACGTTCATTCAAATTTAAAGGACAATTTAAACTTGGGAGCTCCGACTATCTTTTCTATAGATAATGAAATAGGGAAATGATTTGATTATGATGATGCAAGGATCTCTAAGGTGAAGGTGATGTTCAAAATCCTAAATTCATGTGGGGATAAGAAATCTATCAATTCTAATATATATAGGATAATTTTATCTACGGTTAGACCAAGTAAAGGGTCCATTAATTGGGAGAACATCAAAGAGTGCATTATCTTCAATAAAGAAGGAAAATTCATCTGCAACCCTTTAGGTTATAGGATTCCCCCCAATTTTCTCTTCTAAGGATGTAATGGCATTAAAATCACCACCTAGAATAATCTGATGACCATCAAATTGATGAATTCGGTCAGTTAAGGAGTTCTAAAGGGAAAGTTTGTCTTGAGGAGAAGTAGGTCCATAAACATTAAATAACAGGAAATTAAATTCAAACCATGAAAAGTTTAGCAACTGCCAATTAGAGTATGGATACACAAGCTGGCCCTTAATATATTTTATATTCCAAAGAGTAATAAGACCCCCAAAAGCACCAGAGGAAGGAACACGGGCAGATTCCCAACGAGTCCATTTTCTGAAAATCTTATCGTATGATTCTTGAGACAATTTAGTTTCTTGGAGAAGGATAATATCTACTTAAGAAGAGTCAATAAAGTTTTTGATCCTACCTATCTTGTCAGGGGCATTCAAACCCCTGACATTCTATGACAAGATATTCATGACGGGAGGGGAGAGCGATATGCTCTCCTTGTCCTAATGATGGGAGAAAATTTATCTAGTAATGTAGATTGAATACCAGCTTCAATTTCATCCTTAATTTTAGACGACGGAGGTTTCCTACCTCTTTTTTACGTGTTTTAATCTCAAGCTCAGACTTCGGAGGTGACTGTGCATTATGAAATTGAGTCATAGCTAATTTTTGTGAGAAGTCAAAAACCTTTGCAAACTTGGGTGAGGAGGGATCCTCGTAGACTGGCTGGTCCAAAAAATAAGAGGAATGAAATTCAACACCTTTCAACTATTATTTCATCAATGAGTTGTGAAGGTACCGAAATTAAAATACCATTAGACATGAGTTGTAACTCTTGTTCAGATAGAGGAGAGGAAGGTTGGGAATGAGGTAGAGGGATGAAAGGTTGATTGTTATAAATTAGATTGTGAATAATGTTATTGTCAAATTCGTTAGGTTTAATATATTGATGTGAACATAGTGGGCGATTTACCCATGAAGACCTAGCCACTAGGTAGGTCAATAAAAGAGGAGCTAGGGACACGGGTTGAAACTTTACCTGAGGAATGAAATTAGCTATGTCAGTATTCACCCTAAGATTAATACTTGTGATTGGAAAACCATGGGAAATTATTTATCCGTTATGAAAGAGAGATTATTATTGTTCTAGAATAGGTGTGCCATATCCAATAGAGAGATTCTTCACATAATGTCAAATCATCAAAGGTAAGGTAAAATGGAGGTTGTTGTTACATAGGTGAAATTTATGAAGATTAAATGAAGTAAACTAAAAACATTACAAATAATGATATTTTAAAGAAATATTTATACAGTCTTTCAGTTGGAATACATAATAGAGGGATCAAGCTTCAAGGCTACCCAAAATAAAAATGGACTATATACCAGCAGATTTGCAAGAGAAAAAAGATGCATAAAAGAAGCTACACTTTTCCAAAAAGTGGCAAAACTCTCACGATTTCCTGCATGATAAATAAAGTATATAAAGTCTTCAGTATGTTACAGAAGCATCAAAGACATATACAGAGCTCAAACCTGGAAGCACTGAGAGTATTTTGCATATTTTAAGTAGCCACCACGGTATGAGGGTTCCAGCCAAACCCTATGTATCATGAAAAAATGTTGAAATGTTTTTAAGGTTTTTTTAAAATATTTTCAAGGAACAGAACCTATCTTTCAGGGAAACCCTCAAAAAAAAGATACATGGAGTATATGGATCACAATCAGGTATACTATAAACCCTCAAAAATACAAATAATGTAGGATGTTACAATTTTATCCCTGGCATATTTATTCAATAGACTTTTTACTAGAAAATATGTAGAGAAAGGTGATGGGTTGTGCCTATAAAAAAAAGCTTAGAACAAATATATTTTTGCAAGTAAAGCCTTTCACTTTTCTTCTACTTTATTTTTGAAAAGTCACAACAAAACTTACCTGCAAAAGAGCTTCATAAATCTGTAGTAAAAAAATTCATGGAAGTTTCACAGTTAAAGCCCCTTCAAATCCTAGCTCATGGTTAGTGAACTCAGAGATGGTTCGAGAAGGAAGAAATGAAAAAAGAGGCAAGTGAATTATGTTTCTTTTGTTCTTTAGGGTTTTCATACCCTAATTACATCACCAAAGAAAATTAAATGCATTTTATAACATTTTTTATGGATTGTGGTGAACAAATACCCCACGGGGTCATCTCTGTTATTGGGAACATTTTGTACATTTTTGTAATTTTTAATTTATGTTTATTAAATAGTTCACTTCAAACTATTTAATAAATATATATCAAATATAAAATATAAATATTATCTTATTAGTGTATTATTGAAAAGAATTTAATATTTATTAAATAGTGTATTACAAACTATTTAATAAGTATTAAATATATAAAATACAATAATAAGAGAAAATAATGTGTTTAAAAGGATTTTTAGGAGATTGCATGTGAAGATAATTGGGTGAGGGATGTTCTCATTTTGAAGAAAGGGGTTTTTGTGATTTGCATGGAGAGATGAGAGATGTTTTTTTTTTCAAGGCATATGCAAATAATGTTTATTAAGGTGTACATTATAAACACTTAATAAATAATATATTAGGTGCAAAAAATAGAGAGATATGCATGCAATTTTTATCTACACAGTCAAAGAGGTCAAAGAGAGGGGTTTTCTTTTTCTTGCATGATTGTGGAATCTTTTGGAGCTGGTGAGGGTAGTTTTGTATTAGTTATGGGTTCCATATGATGCATGCATGCTTGAGGGAGGTTTTGAGGTTATTTTCATGCAAATTTTTTCAGTTATAACCCCCTTTATGCATGCTTTTATTTCAAATGTGAGTCTAGAGCTATTTTTGGTAGTTTGAGGAGAGTTAAAGTTTCAGTTCAAAGTGCAATTGTAGTTGAGTTCCCACTTGTGTTTTTTGGGCTTGACCTTTCTATAAGGTCTTTTTCCTTAGAATTTTTTAGAGTCCTTTCTTTTTCTTGTTCTTGCATCTTGCAAGTTTAGGCATATTGTATTGAGGCTCACATATATTTCAGACTTAGTAGAAACACCATTTCCTTTGGTTTTGAATATTTTTAGAGTTTTAGTTCATAGTGCAGTTTTAGTTGAGTTCCCACTTGTGTTTTTTGGGCTTGACCTTTCTATAAGGTCTTTTGCCTTAGAATTTTTCAGAGTCCTTTCTTTTTTCTTGTTCTTGCATCTTGCAAATTCAGGCATATTGTATTGAGGCTCACATATTTTTTAGACTTTGTAGAAACATCATTTCCTTTGGTTTTGAATATAGTGCAAATTTATCCTTCTCATATTGGTGTGTATTGGCGTTGAGTTTGTGGATTTGAATTAATTTTTGTGGTTTTGCAAACCCTCTAATTAATTACATTCAAGTATTCAGCTTTGGTGCATATTATTTTCATTTTTTCATCTTGCATATTGTGTTAATAGGGTTTTAGGGATTCAAGTTGTGAAAATTATATTCCCTTTTTGAAAATTTGAGGCTTAACCATTATACAAACTGGTACTTGAATTTGAGTTGTGAGCATAGATTATCTTATTCATAATCACTGTGAATTATCAGTTGTTAAGGAGTTTTTGAAGATACAATTTATTTTGGGCATCACCATTCTAGAGATAGGTTTTAAATTTAAGCATATCCTTCTATGCCTTTTTCCTAGAAAGATATATTTTTAGGTGATAATAAGGGGAAGTTGGCCCATAATCCAGAGATTGATATTCAATATAGACATACACACAAGCCTAAATATATTTCCATGTTTCACGAGATTTCTGAGTATCACACTTAGATTTTTCGGTATAATCCTTCATGACAACATTAACATCTCAAGAAGATGTCCAATCAGGTATCTTTCTAGGATAGAGCCCAAGCATGAGGTTCCAACTATAGAACAATAAATTCAACCTATATATGCACCACTAACAAACAATTTATTTGGTCAAACTCAAAGGGTATGTGATCTCTCTTATCATTTTCAAGACATGCTATAGAAAAATGCTTGTATTTCCAGCTACCTTTCATCTCTTTTAAGTTGTTTATATGTATATAACTCATCCTTTGTTGGTAAGAAACTGAAACTAATTTAACCAATCAATTCGTGGATATGTTTGAAGATTTATGGTTGATTGGTTAGGGTAGGGTATTATTTATTTTTGTTTTGAGTGTTAGTTCAATTTGAGTTTCCTCTAAGTTTGGTTTAGCACAACTAGTTAGCTAGCTTTCAGTTTCAACGGTGTAAAGGTATGTTTAGTTTCAACGGTGTGAAGGTTTGCTTTGCAAATTTTTGTGATTATTTTTTAATGACTCTATGCCCAATGGATAACTCAAGAAACTAGTATGTCATACTTAACAAGTGAGCATCTAGCAGATATCGCCAAAAATGTTACCCAATTTTGCATTCAACTTAATCAGGTAGAGCTGGAAAGGTGTTTACAGTTTAAAAAAAGGGTACATGTTTTATTCTACTAGATTATCCATTACAAGAGTGATATTGTATTAAGTGAATTATAGTTTCAACATGAATGCAAGTACAAGAAATGAATTACAAAGTTTTTCAATGGAAAATATTTATTTATTTACAAGTTCAAAAGAAACTTCCCACACAAGCCATGGGAATGACTTATCTGCATATTATCAAAGATAAATGTACATTTACAAAAATAACATATAAAGAGAGGAGGGAACCTGTCATTACCAAATGAATGTCAAATTTCATGGTCGTAAGGTTGAGTCTCCAACTCACTCTAGAAGTTTCTTTACCATGTCCAGGTTTTCTTGCAGGAAGAAAGAGAATGGGAGCTAGAGCTTAGGGATCCTCATCAATTCATTTATGAAATTATTAAATTCATAATCAGCTCTCATGATGTGCAAATCATAAAATTAATTATTTTATCTAACGTGTTTATTCACTATGCAAATACATGTATCGTATTCATCAATGAAACATTTTAAGACTGATGTCATAAACATCACCATCTGCAAAATGAGCTCCCACAAGGGTTGAGTCTGTTAGATTAATAAGCTATTTTACTTATTAATTAAATCATTTTGATTTAATTATTAAGTCACTTATTATCTCTAGTTTATTTAAGCTAAACTTTAGGCATATAATAATTAATTCTTTTATTAATTATTATCATGCAACCTAGGTTTTTCCCTTTAGGGTTTTGATTGCCTTTATAAGGTTTGATATCTTTGTAATTATTAATTATCTAAGGATGTTATTGCATTGAGAAGTTTTTCTCTCTATTGTTTGCATATGATATTTCATCTATCATCGATCTCTTATTTCTAGCCTCCATAGACTTTGCTTCTCCCTTTCTATGACAGGTTTGCATGTAGGTGATTCTTGGGAGCTGTAGGGTTTATTTTTCATCAACTCCATTATGGTATCAGAGATCTAGATCTTCATGCACCCATTCTTTTCGTGGGAGATTTGGCCTTGTTCTTTAGATCTGCGTTTTCAAGAGGTTTTCCATTTTAGATTTTTTGTGAATATGGGGGAGCTTGTTTTTAGAACACTTTGGGCTAAAATAAACCTCATGGTTGCGCTCAAAAGGCCCCAAAACCCCTATTTTCATATAAGGTGCATCCAATTTGGACACATTTGCATTCTGAGGCACCAAAATAAAATTGTGTGTACGACCCTTTTTCTAGGCATGTTTTATGAGGTAGAAGAAAAAATTGCACAAAAAAACAAGAAAATTTAAGAAAAGGATTTTTTAATCCTAGCGGTCACCATCGTCGGCTCGTGGGAGTCATCACGGTCTGGTAACCGCCAACCTTACACTGCAGTCAGGCACTACTAGCGGCCACCGCCCAGTAGCCATCGTCGCCATGCCACCAACCGCCAGCCCTTGGTCACCATATGACCTACAAACGGGGTTTTTAAGCCCCTGAGGGCTATAAAAAAATTTCTTGGGACCCTTTTGACCTACTATCAGTTGTTTTCTCATTTATTGAGCAAACAGAGGCATTTTTGGCAAACAAGATATCGTAGGAAAGCTCATTTCGAGCCCAATTTGATTTTCTAGGTTTGATTTTAAGATTATATTATTTTGTACATATTTTTTCCAGTCAAATGTAGGGTTCCTTTTTGCACTCTGGGAGCTATATCTTTCTCATCTGGGATCCTTTTTCTAACTACAACACATCGTTGGAAAGTTGGCTATGTGCTTCTTTACTATGGTATGGGTCTCATTTCCAGAATCTTCTCCAAGTACATTTTATTCAGTTTTTTGTGTTTTTGCAATCTAGCGATTATCTTGGATGTTTCAGGTTCTAGGACCATTTTACTTGCATGGGATGACTCCTTTTTAGCAGTTACTCATGTTCTTACAACTTTTTATCATTCCTGAGCATTGTAGACATCTAATTCTGGAGCATTTTTTTTTCAAATGCATTGAGATAAAGTGCCATCTATTGCATGCTTGGGATCTTGCACATATTATGCCTATTTGTACTCGCACTACATTATAAAGTGTCATGGGGGGTTTGATCTACCTTTGTCAAGTGAGTGTTCCTTCCATGATATTAGCCTCATGATGTGTATCAAGAGAGTGATCCTTCCATGACACCATCCTTTATATGTGTTTGTACTTTCTTTTTCACTTTCCATGTTCCTGGTTCTTCAACATACAATTGTTCTTGGCAGTCTGGTTGAGTGTACCTATCATGTCTCTCACTTCTCAGCATTATGGGTGGTATCTCCTATTGGTTCTAATTTTTCCTTGGTTCGATGGAGTGAACTATGTATTCATTATTTGTTCCTATGTACTAGGAGGATGCAGTGGCTGGGTACCTATACATTTTGGTGAGATGGATCATTTACCATATGGACACTCTTTCATTCCTATTTTGGAGGCATCCTTCTATCTTTTGATCATCTCTTTAGACTTTAGTGTATTTACCCATCTTTATCTTTGAGTTCTAGAGTTTGCTTTTGTTTTCCATCCTAATTCGAGTAGTGTCATTTGAGGGTACTCATGCAGATTACAATCTTCTCTACCTGATCATGTTATATTACAGTGGAGGTTCCAGCAGTTATTCTTCGACAATGTTTGCATCTTCGTGCTTTAGTGGTGTTCTTCATGTTCATCCTTTGTTCATATTTTCTGGGACATTATCTAGTTTGGAGGATTCTTCAGTCCTTCACCAGTCTTCATCTCTTATCAGAGAGGGGGTTTTCCAACTGGTTTTTCTCCTTTTCTCCTCTTTATAGAGATTTTTCATACTTGAGTACCTGATCAGCCCATGTTGTCGGGACCCATTTCCTGCTTTCAGTAGTTGTTTCTAGGTTTTAGCTACTCCCTAAGTTTATCTAAAGGGGGGTAGAGTATTAAGTTATTTCACTTATTAATTAAATCATTTTGATTTAATTATTAAGTCACTTATTATCTCTAGTTTACTTAAGCTAAATTTTATACATATAATAATTAATTCTTTTATTAATTATTATCATGCAACCTAGGTTTTTCCCTTTTAGGCTTTTGGTCACCTTTATAAGGTTTGATCTCTTTGTAATTATTAATTATCTGAGGATGTTATTGATGATCATATTTTTCCATTAGTATACAAAGGAAATAGTTTTTTAACCATCAGTAACATGATCACTGAAAGAAGGTTTATAGTGCAACCTGACACAACAAATCACAGAGGTCACCGAAAATGCTAAGTGCACTATCACCAGTAGAATGGATACAGTGTAAACCGACAGACAAGTTCACAGAGGAACCCGATAGACAAGTTCATGGTGAACACCAACAGTCAATCTACAGAGAATACTGAGAAGCAGAATGTCTACAAAGACATCACCGAGGAAAGACTACAGAGCGAACCGAGAAGCAGAATGTCTACAAAGACATCACCAAGGAAAGACTACAGAGTAACCTGAGCACTAGTCTACCAAGAGACAACTTTAATTACAGGAAATGTGGATATATGTTACACATCAGATAAAACACTTGAGTTTTATATTTAACTTTAAAGCTTATCTTTAAAACCATTTCTTGAGAGACAAGTAAAGCAAATATAATTGTTTTAATATTTTTAACTGATTGAAAACATGCAAACTAGGAGATCAAGGTCAAGTTGTAAACCTTTGATCATAAAATTTTCATTGTTAAAGTGTGAAACCTATTTAGGTCAACTCATTGTATAAATAGATGTGTAATCAATCAGAACAAGAGGATGTGATGATGATTGTAGTCAAAGAGAACATGTAAGGATTAGACAGAGAGTTTTATGCAGAAGGAAAGCAAAAGATGAAATCAGTTATAAAGAACAAGATTCAAGGCTACCAAGCAGAACATAGGTATTAATCAATCACTATAGGTGATACATCATATTGTAAACTTAAAGGATCTGTACTCAGCAACTCAATATTGCATATAATCAGGTCAACAAGTATTTTTGACTGCATTCTAACAAGTGTAGCAAATAGAAGAAATCCTTTAAAAAGGTGGATTTAACCATCCTTATGTAAATCTCTTAAACGAGTGCACACTAAATAGGGTTGCTAAATCTCTTAACCGATTAGACCTTAACCAGTCTAAACATGCTACTTCTAATAGGGTAAGATAGTCATAAGTGATCAAACTTGTAAGCATTATCAATGCCTTCCATTATACAGATAGTGAAGCTTTGTGGGTTTCATCCCCACCGTAGTTTTTACCTTCTAATAGGGGTTTTCCACATTACCAATTCTTGTGTCATGTGTCATTACATTTCATGAATATTTATATGAATTTTTACATGCAATTATGTTTATGATTTAATATTACATGCACAAAGATAGAATAACACCTATGGTCGGTAATACGAGGAATTGATTACTAAAGGATTAAGGGTTAATTGATAAAAGTTTTAAGGGTACTGATTCACCCCTCCCCTCTCAATACACACCATTCCATTATTCCAACAATTGGTATTAGAGCTAGATCTCTTATTTGAGAAAGTTTAAGTCACTTGAGAGAAAAGATCGTACAATGGAAAGGTATAAGCTAGACAAGAATATTGAGAATCAGAAGTTGTAGATACAAATCTTCTATGAGTAATACAAAGAAGCTAGAATCAAGATGAGAGAGCTATTGGATGAAACAAAGGTTATGGCATCTCGCTCTGATGAAACAAACTATTATGAAGAAGAGATACCTGATTTATTTGAGTCATCAGGATCTACATCTAGCAATACATCACACACATTAGAAGGAAGCATTACAAGTCTGAATGAAATCAATCATTTGGCTGGACAAGTGAAATCATGGAAAATAGGTCAAGACTCAGATGGTAAGGATGATTGAGGTTATGAATAATTATAGACAAGCTAAGAAAGAAAGAACACTAGCTATTGATGATAGGAGGAATATCACTAAAAAGCTACAAGAGAGAGAATTAGACATACAAAGACTTACTGAACATCATCATGAGATCACCAATAAAATAGTTCTTATGAGTCATGAGGCAAATTGAGTGAACATAGAACTTAATGGAAAATTGGAAGCTATTGCTGAGAAAAGAGAATAAAATGAAAAACTGAAGCATGAAGTAAGAATTCAGCAACAACACAATGATATGATCAAGAAAGATGAAGAAAGTACAAAAAGAATGGATGATTTTCTGGATGGACAAAGAAGAGTCAACAATAATATTGGTCTAGGGTATATCGGGCATGGAGAATCATCGTACCAAGCTGATCCAAAAGATGTCTACATAAATCCAAGACCAAGGAAGCAGTCATGCAATCACTATGGAAAAACAGGCCACACATCAAATGTTTGCGGAAGAAAAATTAAAGGTATTCCTAAATCCACATCTACATTCATAAGAAATTGTTATAACTATAACAATAAAGGACACAAAGGACATGGATGCAAATCCAAGGTGAAACAACCAAAGAAGGAAACCTATATGGAAAAATATTGTCCTACTTGCAAAATGCATGGGCACACATCTCTTGAATGCAGGAAGAAGAAAAAGCAAGCATGGAAACCTAAAGAACAAGAAAATTCTTATCAACCGAAAAGAGTTGGTAACTCATATGTTTGGGATTACAACACATGGAAAAATTGCATAGCATGTGGTAGATATGGACACATAGATGCAAAATGTATGAGAAAATGGATGAGAAGGTCTAGAAGCTGGACTAACCCTAGAATGGCATACTTACACTATCGTAGGTTCAGTAATCTAAGAAAGGACTAGAGAGACCGAGTGACAGAGACAAGCACTTTTGCTAATGGCAATACCATTGAAGACATCAGGAAGATGAGAAAAAAAATGTGGAGGAAAGCTACAAACACTGATGATGATGGACCAAGAAATACAATTGGTGACACCTTATACAATGGGTTTGGTGATATCACCACCCCCACCTAAGCAGAACAAGTAAGTATGGAACTTCCCTATACCAAGTTATATTTTACATCAGTTCCAATATACATTGATAATATGCCAAATTAGCATAAATAAAGATGCACTATGGTATTACTTGTTATGATTTTGTGAATCCAATCTCGTCGGTCAATACACATCAAGAATCATCGGTATACATATAAAACCTAATTTGTTAATGTAAACCAAGCATCGTCGGTAATCATGTAAAAAGACATTGTAGTCTTCGCTACATACCGAGCACCATCGGTGAACATGTGAAAGGTCAATTGAGTTGACACTTACCCCAAGCATCACATTCTCACCGAGAATGAAGTAAGTATGTTCCCTGAGCAACAACGTCTTCGAACACTGAGAAGTGGGTAAAGCATTTATTATACCACTTACGACATCATCTATAAAAGGTGATGAAAAAGCTCATAGTTCACAAAGCAATTAAGAGTGAAGAACATAGTGGAGCAGAGTGAAGAACAATGACCAGATTACAGAGCGACTCACAATTATATTCATGGTATTTAGACAGATTCACAACATCCATAGAAGATCAAGTGAGTATCTAAGACTCACCAATCTCATAGTTTATTTATGGGAAAAATCCCTAATTTCACATAAACAATGGCAACCGCATCTCACATTTCCAAGATCAAGAATGCCAAAGATAAAAAGGTCAACCTAATCAAGAACACTACATGTTAAGAGCCTAAGTACAAATTCTACCCAAAGTTAGCTTCACAACCTGATGATGCTGGAGCATTCTCAAGCATACCACCTAGGGTTTTTCTAGTGGAGGATGTCTGAGCCTATATCCATTTAAAATTTGTAGAAGTCATAGATTTGGAAGTTGAGAAAGCTTACAAGAAGCTTTGCACAAATGGAAACATCAAGGATGAACATAAACATATTAAGGTGAAAGGGCTGACAAATGCCCTAATGTTCCCAAAGGAATTCAAGACTGAGTGGATCTAGATAGTTCTTAGTTGGGTACATGAATGAAAGATGTGGCTGGATGAGCCAAAATAGATCACTAAGGATGTAATACACGCAGTGACCGATTATCTAGTAACCGACAAGGCAAAGGCACTCAAACATCCTCCTCACCCCGAGATAGAAAAGATGACAGGTGCAGTATGGGATGGTAGAGGATTGAAGGTAAATTCCATCACCAATATAGAACTAAAGTTTGGTGCATGTGTACTAGGATACAAGGTATTCCAAGCCAACAGACTGAATAGAATTGCATGTGGAGCAGTTGGCACTACTCACAAGATTGTGAAGAAGGGTCTACAACTAGATTTATCCAAGCTTCTACTGAAGCAACTAGAGGAGAGCATGAGGACCATTAGATCTAAAAAATCTAACTCATGTAATTTCGGTTCACTCCTCATGTGTATATTCTTCTACTTTCAAGACTTTTTCCCATCTTTCGGTAATGTCAATTAGGACACTGCCTGACCAGTGACAATACAAATTAGCAAATTTATTAAGTCACTAGGGGACAACTTTACATCAGTCATGGATGGATATTTCACCGGATTCAAGGACAAAATGTAGAAGAGGATGCAGATACCAGAACAACTGGTGGATCAATATAAAGATGATATTTGTTTCATGGTGGAAACCGATACAACTTTGATCAAACCAGTTGTACTGAGGACAACATGGTTAGCACCACTTGACTATGAGATAAACATAGATCAAGCCACAAATGCTATTGAAGCATTATTGAATGAACCACTGGACAAATCATTACCAAGATTTGGAACCTATGAAGAAGTTAAGGCCAGAATCAAAATAGGCTTAGTTGTTAAAAAGATAGACAGAAAGAAGACCAAAATGGTGAAGACACTTGAAAAGAAGCTATCGGTTAATGAAGAAGAAATAGAAAAAAAAGATGACACCGAGGGACAGTCACCCGTTGGTGAAGGTGAACAAGTGAGTGACTTTGAATCAACAGAGTCTGATGCACCACCCTCAAAGAAACCAAGGACACCTGCTACATCAAGAACAAGGAGTCAAACTACAAAAGAAGACTCACCACCAGTTAAGAAAGGACAAGTGAGGACTTATAAAAGAAAGCCTCAAACCGAGGAAACATCAGAACCAAAGAGAAGAAGGAGATTAATCCAAAGCAAGGAAGATAAAGAAGACAATAAACAAGATAAACAAGCTAAAAAGAACAAAGTTCCTACAAAAATTGATGAGATAGCTGCATCAATCATCAAAATAAGTAGCATATCTAATCCTAAGATCAAACAATGGCTAACTCTGAAACCCGAGGATCAGAATAAGATAGAAGAAGCCATCATCCAGACAATGTGTGTATTCAAATATATGCATGTACAGTTTCATAAAATGATGCCACAAGAACTTAATGACAAGATATCAGCAAGGTGGACATATGCACTAAAATCTGAAAAATAGATAAGGGAAAGATCCCTAGTTTAAATTATGCCACCTGAGTCAAAGATGGAAGAAATAGATGAAATGATGAAGCATTCAAAGAAGTTCTCGACAAAATTGAGATCCTACAAAGTATTACAGGGAAGCCTAATAGAGATTGACAAAGAAAGTGATGATACTTGGAGAAAAATACTCAATCCACCTAAGGAGCATACAAGCCCCGAGAAAGTATTAGCTCTTACCGAGAAGCCTCACAATGAAGAGAAAGAGGCAACACCGAGCCCTGAACAAATATTCATAAATGACACCGAGGACATCAATCCAGTTGAATTGACAACATAGGCAAGCAAGGCCATGGATGATGTACCTCAGATTTTGTAGTAATTAAAGGACACAATAGATGTCACAATCCAAGATGTGACAATAATAGATATCACTGGTGATCCTGTTGATGAGGTAAAGGCAGATGAAGATGTCACTAGTGCCATCGATAAAATCAAGGAACATGACACAACAATGGATGTTGCACATGTTAATATACCAGGACAAATTCCATTATTGATACAAGCTATCAATATCATCTCAGAAAAGGAGAAGTCACCCGACCATGATGCAAGCATACCCGAGGATAAAGGTGAAGAGGAGTAGAAAAGCACAACTAATGAACAGAAAGTAATAGATGGAGAGAAAAAAGATGCAATTAAAGAAAAAGGTGATACAACTCCAAAGGATACTGAAGGAGATGCTATAGATAAAGCTAAGTTTGATGTGGAGACATCTACATCCAACTGACAGGTGAATACCGAGCAGCAGGTAAAAGGAACAACACCTCCAAAGCCTTCACCAAGTACATCAGACCAAGCAAAGGATCTTGCTATGGTAATACATACAACTACCTCCACCACAATTGCAAAGAAAAAGAAGAAGAAGAAAAATCCAGTCACCTTGGATGAGATAATAAAAATACCTGACTATAATCCTAGGACATTGGATCTAGAGTCACTTACAAAGTATGCAAAACTTTGTAAAACAAAAGCTATACACGACAAGCTCAAAAAGGAAACCAAGGACACACCTGTACTATAAACTACAAAGGATATACTATTGTAGATTTTACCTGATACCGACATTGATCAAAATGCACCTATTCTTGATTAGTTAGCAGTTCTTACCGAGGCCATCACATCACAAAATGTAGATGCAGAGAAGGCAATAGAAGAAAGTGCAGAGCAGAAGTACCAATACAAGCTAACAGAGAAAATCAGCCAAGAAGTGGCAGAGAACAAGGTAAAGCTATCTGAACTAGTCAATACATTGGAACCAATTATTTCAGAAGTTATACCCTTAGTTCAAAAGTTATGCACCATAGAGCAATTCACTAAGGAGAGTAGTGAAAAGATTGCAAACATAGATGCAGATCTTAATGCTAGTGCACAAGGTCTCACAACCAATGAAAATGCATTCAAGTTGTAGTATGACAAGATTATGGAAGAAAAAAGGTTGAGACTTGAGATTCAAGAGGTAGAATCCAAATTCAGAGATGAGGTAACCGAGCTCCAGGCTCTACTACTACCAAATCTCACATTACTGCAACAACATATGACTTTAGCAAAAAAATTGATTGCCACCTCGGAAATGTGTATAACATAAAGCATATATGATATGCATGCAAGAATCACCTTGGAAATCATGACCCTTGAGCACCTCCTCACATTAATGCAACAACATATGACTTCGGCAAAAAACATTGATTGCCACCCCGAAAATCTCTGTAATAGAAAGCATATATGATATGCATGAAAGAATCACCTTGGAAATCATGACCCTTGAGAACCTCAAAGAATAATGGGAAAATAAAATAGAGGACATTGAAAAATCCCATTCCCACATTTTTGACAAATTATAAGTATTACACCTTTTTCATTATTATAAAAAAAGTGGGAATTGATATGATAAAAGGGAAATGATTTGGTGTGATAAGATGAAAGGGGAAATGATGAAAGGGGGAAATATATGTATAAAGGAAAGTATATATACATGTACATATACTATACCGAGGCATGCACATAGGGGGAGTCATATTGACAAGGTAAATACATGGTGTATATACTAAACATTTTAGTTTTGCACATATCAGTTTTTGATACTAATGTCAAAGGGGGAGATTTATGATCATATTTTTCCATTAGTATACAAAGGAAACAATTTTTTAACCATCGGTAACATGATCACCGAAAGATAGGTTTATAGTGAAACCCGACACAGAAGTTCACAAAGGTCACCGAAAATGTTAAGTGCACTATCACTGATAAAATGGATACAGTGTAAACCGACAGACAAGTTCACAGAAAAACCCAACAGACAAGTTCACAGTGAACACCGAAAGTCAGTCTACAGAGAAAATCGAGAAGAAGAATGTCTATAGAGACATCACCAAGGAAATACTACAGAGAAAACTGAGAAGCAGAATTTCTACAAAGACATCACCGAGGAAAGACTACAGAGCAACTCGAGCACCAGTCTACCAAGAGACAACTTTAATTCCAAGAAATGTGGATCTGAGTTACTCATTGTATAAATAGATGTGTAATCAATCAGAACAAGAGGATGTGATGATGATTGTAGCCGAAGAGCACATCTAAGGATTAGACAAAGATTTTCATGCAGAAGGACAACAAAAGATGAAATCATTTATAAAGAACAAGATTCAAGGCTACCGAGTAGAACAAAGGTATTAATCAATCACTATAGGTGATACATCATATTGTAAACTTAAAGGATCTATACTCAGCAATTCAAGATTGCATATAATCAGGTCAACAAGTATTTTTGACTGCATTCTAACAAGAGTAGCAAATAGAAGAAATCCTTTAAGAAGGTGAATTTAACAATCCTTATGTAAATCTCTTAACCGAGTGCACACTAAACAATGTTGCTAAATTTCTTTATTGAGTAGACCTTAACCAGTCTAAACATGTTACTCCTAACAGGGTAAGATCATCAGAAGCGATCAAACTTGTAAGCCCTAACCAACACCTTCCATTGTGCAGATAGCAAAGCTTTGTGGGTTTCATCCCCACCACAGTTTTTACCTTCTAATAGGGGTTTTCTGCGTTACCAATTATTGTGTCATGTGTCATTACATTTCATGAATGTTTCTATGAATGTTTACATGCAATTAAGTTTATGATTTAATATTACATGCACAAAGATAGAATAACACCTATGGTCAGTAATACAAGGAATTGATTACTAAAGGATTAAGGGTTAATTGATAAAATTTTGAAGGGTATTGATTCACCCCTCCCCTCTTAGCACACACCGTTCCATTATTCCAACAGCTATTGCATTGTGAATTTTTTCACTCCATTATTTGCACATGATGTTTCCTCTTTATTGATCTGTTATTTCTGGCCTCCATAGCTATTACTTCTCTCTTTCCATGACAAGTTTGCATGTAGGCAATTCTTGGGAGTTGTAGGGTTGATTTTTCATCAACTCTAATATGGTATCAAAGCTCCAGATCTTCATGCACCTGTTCTCTTCATGATAGATTTGGCATTTTTCTTTAGATCTATGTTTTCAAGAGGCTTTTTGTTTTAGATTTTTTTTGGATCTAGGGGGAGCCTATTTTTGGAGCACTTTGGGCTCAAACGAACCTCACAGTTGCACTCACAAGGCCCAAAAACCCTTATTTTCATAAAAGGCACATCTAATTTGGACATAGTTGCATTCTGTGACAAAAATTTTTGCCTGTATGGCCCTTTTTTGAGAACATTTTATGAGGCAAGAGAAAAATTGCATAAAAAACAAGAAAATTAAAAAAAGGCTTTTTTAATCCTGACAATCACTGTCGTCGGCTAGCGGTCATCGGTGCTAGCTAGCGAAAGCCATGACGGTCTGGTGACCATCGACCTTAAACCACAGTCAGGCACCGCTAGCAGCCAGCGGTCAGTTGACCGTCGCCCGGATCTGCCACCACCAACCGCCAGCTCCTAGTCACCATATGACCTGCGACCGAGGTTTTTAAGTTGTCGAGGGCTATAAACTTTTTTCTTGGGCCCCTTTTGACCTATTTTTAAATTTTTGGTCATTTCTTGAGCAAACAGAAGCATTTTTGGGTAAACAAGATATCGCCAGAAAGATAGTTTTGAGCCCGATCTTATTTTCAAGGTTTAGTTTTATGATTTTATTATTTTTCACATGTTTTTTCTAGTCAAAGTCAGGGTTCCATTTTGCACTCCAAGATCTATATCTTGCTCATCTGGGCTCCGTTTTTTGACTTTCGCACATCGTTGGAAAGATGGTTTTGTTCTCTTTATTGTGGTATGGGTCTTATTTCCAAAATCTTCTCCAAGTACATTTTATTCATTTTTTGCATTTTTACAATTTGGTAATTATCTTGGATGTTTCAGGTCCTAGGATCATTTTCCTTGCATGAGATGACTCCTTTTTAGCTGTTACTCATGTTCTTACAAATTTTTTTCATTCATGAGGATTATAGACGTCCATTTATATAACATTTTTTTTCAAACACACTGAGATAAAGTGTCATCTATTGCATGCTTTATATCTTGCACATATTGTCCCTGTTTGTACTCACACTACGTTATAAAATGTCATGAGGGGTTTGATCTACCTTTGTCAATTAAGTGTTCCTTCCACGACATTAGCCTCATGATGTGTGTCAAGAGAGTGATCATTCCATGACACCATCCTTTATATGTGTTTATACTTTCTTCTGCACTTTCCATGTTCTTGGTTCTTCGACATGCAGTTATTCTTGGAAGTCTAGTTAAGTGTACTTGTCATGCCTCTCCCTACTCAACATTATGGGGGGTTATCTCCTATTGGTTCTAATGCTTCCTTGGTTCGATGGAGTGAGTTATGTATTCAGTATTTGTTCCTATGTACTAGGCAGATGCAGTGGCTGGGTACCTATGCATTTTGGTGAGATGAATCATTTACCATATGGACACTCTTTCATTTCTATTTTGGAGGCATCCTTCCATATTTTGATCATCTCTCTAGACTTTGGTGTTTTTTCCATTTGTATCTTCGAGTTTTGATGTTTTACTTTATTTTCCATCCTAATTTGAGTAGTGTCATTGTGAGGGCACTCATGCAGATTATTGTCTTCTCTACCCGATCATGTTATATTACAGTGGAGGTTCCAGTAGTTATTCTTCGACAATGTTTGCAACTTCATGCTTTAGTGGTGTTCTTCATGTTCATCCCTTATTCCTATTTTCTAGGACATTCTCTAGTTTTGTGGCTTCTTCAGTCCTTCACTAGTCTTCATCTCTTTTTTGAGAGGGGTTTTTCCCACTAGGTTTTCTCCCTTTCTCCTATTTACAGATATTTTTGTACTTGGGTACCTGATCGGGCCATGTTGTTGGGACCCATTTCCTGCTTTCAGTAGTTGTTTCTAGGTTTTAGCTACTCCCTAAGTTTATCTTAAGGGGTGTGTTAGAGTAATAAGTTATTTCACTTATTAATTAAATTATTTTGATTTAATTATTAAGCCACTTATTATCTCTAGATTACTTAAGCTAAAATTTAGGCATATCATAATTAATTCTTTTATTAATTGTTATCATGCAACCCAAGGTTTTCCCTTTTAGGGTTTTGGTCACCTTTATAAGGTTTGATCTTCTTGTAATTATTAATTATCTGAGGATGTTATTGCATTGAGAATTTTTTCTCTCCATTGTTTACACATGATGTTTCCTCTTTAATCGATCTATTATTTCTAACCTCCATAGCTTTTTCTTCTCTCTTTCTGTGATAGGTTTGCATGCAGGCGATTCTTGGAAGTTGTAGGGTTGAGTTTTCATCAGCTCCAATAGATCCCAATATATGTTTCTCTTATGATTTGACATAAATAAGGCACTTTTACTCATTGAGTTCAATTGAGAAGGTAACTATAATAGTGAGCCCTTTGAGTTAACTATCATTGATAATGAGTGTTTCCTCAATGAAAAACAATGAGTACTAGTGCAGTCAGAACAAAGCACGAAGACATGATCAGAAAAGAGTGATCATTCAAATGCTAAGGAAAAATATAACAATGACCACAACAATGAAAATGAACATAAATAAGGAATGATGTATGTGTTTTGAGCAAAGAATAGTTAGGAGATCCCTATTACAAAAGCAATGATTCAAAAAAGAATTATGCTTTTATATGTGAAAAATAGTGGTTTCAATTCATAATATATCAGTTGAAAAGGTAGTAAACAAGTTACAAATACAAGGATAATCCAAGGTGCGGTGAGAACAAATAGCATGGGCAACCATGAAGACATAGGTATACTTATCGAGAGGCACTGACAATTTACTATTGTAAAAGAATAAACATGATTTGAATAGTCAAGGTGCTACATTGAAGATTTGGCAACATTAAAATAGTCAAAGTCATCAATACAGTGAACATACATAAATAATATTATCAAAGACAAATCTGTAGAGAGTATGACTTCAAATGATGCAGTGATAGAGAATGAAATAATAGACATAACACTTAGTACTGGTAAGAGTGCATGTCTATCTTCAAACATTAAAATCATGAAAGGTTAACAGGTAGATGCCATCATAGTGAATATGTGTATACAGAAATGACAACAATGGATACAAGTTTCTATCCATGTATAAATGTAGTCAACATCCTGCAAAAGGACTATCAAGAGAAATAATGTGAAGCAATGTACAGTGCAGTTATGGTAAAAACCAATCATCAAAAGTTATGGGGAATATCCTCATGTTAGTGAAAAATTCAAGAAACATAAATAGTAATTAGTGTTTCCCAGCAAAAAAAAATGAAAACCACTACTATATCATTGCCTTGAAACAATAAAATTAGTATTTCTTGTATTAAAGTAATAATATTGTCATGCCAAATATAGTGTGAGCCATTAAATCTTAGCTATAGGAAACAAAGTGGAAAGGTATACACTTCAAAGAACAAAAAAATGAACATAACACATCAATCAAAGAATGGTCAAAATCTTCACAAAAGGTTGCAGGAACTTTCAAGAAAAAACAAAGATACAAGTGATAGAAATGGCTTCAAAAAACCTCATTCTAGTATGTCAAGAAACAATGATATGGAACAAATATAGAGCAATGAAGACCACAACCTAGAAATGCGTGTAACAGTAACAAAACTACAAAAAAAAAAATTTGAGTAGATAGTAGAGAAGGGATAAATCATGTTTGCAAAGTTTGAAAACCCTCTGGTAACTACTCACAATACTCGATAAGATATAAATGTACAGAGCTTTATTTTCACAGATTGAACATAAAAGCAGACAATTTTCCCTTATTTTCTTTGCGAATGGAGCTCACGAGCATTAAACAAAGAGCATACCTATATGTGTGCACAACCTGCAAAAAGAAACCTCCATAAAAAACTCCAAGAAAACCCTAGCAAGCTCTAGTTCTAATGGCAGTCCGGGCAAAGAAGACTAAAAAAATGGAATGACCAAATGAAATGGAGGTTTGAGTTAGGGTTACCTTTACCCTAACTTGTTTGTTTGATAAGGGAGGTGTTTTTACCTTAATGTTAAAGGCTTTACATATTATTTTATTTTTAATTTTTGCATTCAGAGCCTAAATGCAATATATTTATCAAGTCATGTTGATAAATAGCTTGATAAATATTATTTTTTAATGCAAAAAAAAGGGTTGTGCTAGTCAAATAAATGTAATGTATTTGATAAGTGATTATATCAATCACTTGATAGATACCATATTTGAGGAATAAATAATTGCATATCTTTGGGTTTGAGTAAACTAAATGTAAATTAAGTCTAAATGGAAATCAAACTGAAGGTCTAGATGGGATTGAAAATATTATGGAGGAGAGAAGGGGATCTTTGATAACTTAATGACCAATTTGACATCAAATAAGGAACTCACAGGGGTTGTAATGTCCCCGCCAGGGAACCCATAAGGAATCGGGTCTTATGACCAAAATTGCAACTCATTTTTTTTTTTTAACATTACAACATTACTACTCCACATTTACATTCCTTAAGGTTCCCTTAATGTATTTCATTTACTAACATATTTACATTACTTATCCAAATTGAATTTCATTTCCTTTCTTTACTTTCACATTTAGAACTTAAGAGATAGGGTAAGAAAATAATATTTCATTTACAATTATATTCCTTACTTTATATACTAATTCCATTTCTCCTTCCTACACATTGAATAACTATTCATTACAAATCACATTTCAACTTTACCATAATAAACATTTTTCTTTCATTGCAATAAGAAGAGATAGAAAAGATCATTCAACATTACATTGTATATTTCCAACTTTGTTCTTTCAAATAATAACCCTTGAAATCAAGCCTAGAACTATCCCTC
>MU217101.1:486107-501124 GCA_018584345.1 Thuja plicata | reverse complement strand
ATACAAATATATATAAAAATAGACAGTAGCAAACAAGGAGGGAGAGTGCGACATCGTGTGGATCTCCCGTAGGAGTTACTACGACTGCCCCTCCTCATCCTACACTCACATCAACCAGTGAACATCACACCATAATAGGGTCAGTAGGGTTAAATCATAATATAAACATCATAACACAAATCAATGTAAAACATTTTACTGATAGTTCATTTATGGCCATTCATCATTAAATCATAACTCATTTAATATGTCCAAATAACTGCAATAACCAATTATATATGCTCAAATATCTCATAAAATGCTAACTAAATAATAATCATAGTCCATCATAAAACCCAAAGTGTCAAAGCAATAGTCTTGTCTGTCTAGCATAGGAAGATTCTAGGGTGGGCATTACAGGGGTTGTTCATAACTTGAGGCAAATTTTGGAGTAGTTAATTGTTTCTTTCTTTCAGTTACACCCCTCTTTTCGTGGGATTTTCATATGAGATTGACCCAAGGGGATATTCGTGCATTTTTTAAGGAAAATTCAAAGTGGGGTCATTAACTCTAGTTCAGTTTGGGATCAATTCACTTTTAGTTCTCTTTGGAGTTGGTGAAAGACCTTTTTATAAGGCATTTGAATCTCCATTTTAGAGTTAGTACTTTCCTTCTTAGCTTTTTGCATACAACAAAAAGAAGTGACATTAGGACTCTTTTTTTAAGTTTTTTTAACAACACTCCTTCATTTTCAATAAAATAGCAGTGATTTTGTTTTTTTAGTACTTCTTGTTTTGCATTATTGAATGAATGATTTGATGATTTTATGTGATTTATCCTCTAATTTGTTACATTCAATCATAATACAATGTAAGAAGATACATGGTGGATGCATGTCTTAAATTGTGTAGCTGTTAAAACCAATTGGTTTTCCTTTAAGCAATAATTAGGTCCATCCCTTTTTGAGAAATGTGTATGCATCCCATGTTTAGTTGAGCTGTGAGAATTTCAAGATTATTTGTTGAAGGTTTCATGAGTTAAGCAGGTTGGAGATCTTAGTTGGTATTTGGTGCATCACCTCCTGTTAAGATAGGTTTCATTTCAAGAAAACATTCTTCTATCGCTTTTCCCAATCAAGTTATCTTTTTGGGATATCTAAAGGGGGAGTCGGCCCATAATCCATAGGTTCATCTCCATAATGAGCAACCCACAAGCTCAGAGATGTTCCCATGTTTCACAACATTGTCGAGCATCACACTTAGCTCTCTGGTGCAAATCCATGTGACAATAATACAAACCAAATTACTTTTACCACGTAGTGCTCTAGCTCTATCATGTAAACATCCTCCTCCAAATCACCATTAAGGAAAGTAATTTTCATATCTATTTGTTCAACCTCTAAATTCCAAGCATAAAAAATAAAAAGCAAAAATCTAATGGATGCCATTTTTACAACGAGAGAGAATATATCACCATAATCAACACCCTCAACCTTAGAGTAGCCTTTTTCAACCAACTATGATTTATACTTCTTAATGTGTCCACCTAAACCAATATTTTTCTTGAACACTCATTTACAACCAGAAAATTTTCATCCTTTAGGCAATGGTACAAGATCCCATGTATCATTCTTTTTCAAAGCTACCATTTCTTCATCAATAGAAATTTTCTAGGATTTTGGATCATTCATACCTAATGCCTCTATAGGTCTAGTTTCACTCACACAAGTATTCAAAGATAAACTACATCTCAAATCATTAGAAAATACCCTTTAGGTGGTTTTTTATGCCTTGCAAATCTTTAAACAAGCTGAGTTGGAGGTTTTTCTTCCTATTATAAAGATTTAGAGCTAGATGAGATCTCCTGAACTTTTTGTCTATCTAGGGGTCTCACTTCATCTTTCTCAGGTGTATAAGGTAGTTTAATCACATTTTCTTTTTTATTTTGTTTAGGCTACAAGGTAACAAAACATGGGTTTGTTTATTTAAAAATAATACTTCTACTATTTATCATATTTTGTGCAATATGGTCTCAAATCTTGTATCCCTTCACACTATAATTGTACCTAATGAAGATATATTTCATAAGCTTGTTCTCCAACTTTGTTTGCTTCTCCTTTGGAACATATGCATATGTCTCACAACCAAAAAATGTAAGATGTCTCAATGAAGTCTTATGACTTGACAATTTATCCATAGGCATTTTATCAACAAGAGCATATGTAGGAGACTTGTTAATCAGGTAGTAAGCAGTGGTAACAACTTCAACCTAAAACCTTTATTCTAGGCCACCAACACCACTCAATATACTTCTAGCCTTCTCTATCAATGTCCTATTCACCCTTTCTACAAATTTGTTCTATTAAGGAGAATAATATGTTGTCTTCTTCCTATGAATGTTACAATGTTTATAGAATCTATCAAAATCATTAGAGAAAACTTCACCACCAATATCAGTCCTTAAACATTTTATTTTCCTTCTAGTCTAAAATTTAACCATTGCTTTAAATTCTTTAAATCAACTACAAACATCAAATTTACACTATAAAGTATACCCATGTCCTTCTACTATAGTCATTAATAAATAAAACATAATAAATGGATTTTCCAATAAAAGGAACATCTACAAGACCAAACATAGTGGAATGAATAAGATCCAACACAAAAAAATATTTACGAGAACATGAGTAAAATTGAACACAATTTTGTTTTCAATAAATGCAATGCTGACATAAATCAAAATCAAGATTACAAGCATTCAAACCTTCAACAATGTTTTTATTTTTCAAGGTCGTAGACCCTTGTCTCAAATGTGGCCAAGTGTTTGGTGCCATAAAGTAGTCTTATTTGCAGGTGAATTTGATTCAGAAGAAATAGTACCCTTAAGTATATAAAATCCATGACCATCTGCTGAAGGTGAAACCCTCACATTTTCCAAAAGAGTATCCACTGATTGGGTCTTCACAAAATTACTATTACATTAAGTAGTGTATGCATCCAGCTTATACAATGTACCAATTCTGATACCTCTAGATATCACTATAGAACCTCTCACCATTTTGCATCTTACATCAGAAAATATTGTTTGCATACCCAAATTTATTAGTTTGCTCACAGATAGTTTTCTCACATAAGAAAATGTTGCTTGCTTACCATCAAGAACTTGATTCTAACTTTACCATGACCAATAATATTTAAGTGAGATATATCACCCAAGTACACTTTACCTTTATCAAATTCTTCATATTAAAAAAATCAATCTTTATTAGAGGTCATATGAAAAGATTCACTTAACTCAATTAACCATGCATCATCACATGCATAAGTGGACAAAGTTGCAATAAACACATCACCAACTTCCTTGTCAAGCATAAAATTATAATCAATTTTTTTATTTTCTTTGTAGTACTTACAAATATGTCTAGGCTTACCACAATTATAGCAAATTCTTTCTACTTTCTAGGATATTTGGATCTCCCCTAGATTTGGATTCATTATTCTTCTCATTCTTCTTGGCCTTTTCCTAAGTTCTTCCATGAACAACTATGGTTTCTTTGGCACTGATGGATACCTTCCTTCCCATCTCCTCAAAAAGAAAATAACCTAACACATCTTTTATCGTCAAAATAAAAAAAGTATGACTAATAACCATAACGAGAGAATCCAACGAATCAAAAAAAGAATAAAGCAAGATTTGACATTTCTCCTCCTCATCCATCCTAACACCAACTAATTCCAATTGAGCCACTAACATATTAAATTCTTATAGGTGGTCTATAATTTGTCCACCCTCCTCCATTCTCAAGGAATATAGTTTCTTCCTCAAGAAAATCTTATTTACTAAATATTTGGCTTGATACATCTCACCAAGCTTCTTCCACAACTTATTTATAGAGGATTTTTCATGGACATTGTTTAGAAAAAATTTTGCAAGTCACAATTTGATGTGGCCCTTGGCTTTATGGTCCATAACTTCATATTTTGTAGCCTTAGTTAGATTTGTAGGTTTCATGAGATCTTGATCTATTAATAGATGCTACATCTTCAACTTCTACATTTCAAAAGTATTTCCATAAAATTTCTCCACCTCTATTCTCCCTAACAAACTTACCATTTGAAAATTCTTGCAATAAGATCACAAAGTATCTTCTACACAAGATGCTACTTAAATTTGAATTATTTCAAAAAATCTCAACAACCCATAGCTAAATCCAAATGTGATCAAGATTTGATACCACTTGTAAGAAAATTAAGGTCTCAAGACAACTTTCTACACTAACCTTGAGGGAAAGGTAATGTAAAAAATTTCTTAGATCTTTACAAGAGTTACTAAAATTTAATAGAAATAACATAAATAACATGCATACCACACCACAATGATTTATGTGGGGAAAACCCTTTTAGGAAAAAAACCCCACACTCCAAAAGTCATTCTATATATTTTTCAAAACTCAATAAAAGATTACAATATACTTGTAGGGAAAGATTCTCTCAAGAGCATCACCAAATAGAGATTTGGAAGTAATTGAATAGCTATAATACAAGATCTTACACACACACACTCCATCTCATGCACCTGATATATATGAGATAAAATATGTGAAACTATCAAACAACATTAAAAAACCATTGGGTAAGGATTACTTATAAAGTGACATCTATTTTATCCCCAATCAAAGATGCCCTATGATGTGTCAAAACACACACCGACATGTGTAATGCCCGTTCACAACTTATTTACATGTTCAACACCTTTTTTACATTTCTTATTTCAATGGAGCCAACTTCCATTGGCCATAAATTTTGAATTAGGTATTCGATTGATGAACTATTTGAAGTGCCATAAATCTCATAATGTGCTCTAGCACCTTGCAACCCACTACACTTATTACACACATTTTTAAGCTATTTTAGAGCCTCCAAAACCATCAAAATTGAATTCATAAAACCTCTTTGGCAACTTTAAAAACAAGAACTTTAATATCTTCAAAATTAGACATGATCTTGCAATGGAAATTCATTGGCATTCTTATCCACCGTATCTAAATCTTTTGGGAAATTTTAGGGAAAATTTCTGCTTAAATGAAAACTTACAATACATTATAACCATCTATAAACACAAGGTTGAAGTATATTCTCCTAATAGTAACCGGCAACTTCCTCGCCCATTATGCCATGTACTACAAACTACTTTTTTTATTGAAAAAATTCTGACTACTGCAATCAAATTAACATATAGAGAACATCATATGATAATTTCTTCAAGGTAAGTCTTGTAGACTATGAGAAAAATGATGAAGAAACACATCTCCTTTGGTGGCCTATATAATAAAGGAAATCAATCTAGGTTGAATAACATGTGCAACTCAAAAGTAAAATAAAAATAAATCAATTAATGTGGAAATAAAATAATCTTAAATAAAAATTAAAATAAAATAAATTTAAAGTACAATAAAATAGTTTGGATGTCCCTCACTATTTTTTAGATAGATATTTTTTTTGATGTAAAAGTAATTTTTTTATAATTACATTGAAAAGTAGATTTGCTAGTTGAAAAAAGACTTGCATTGCACCTATATTCCAGGAAATCAAGAAAACACAAATGTATTGAACGTAAAGAATCAATGATATAAGAAAAATCCTCCTAAATCCGTAGATATGATATGAACACTTCTTTTCATGAAGATTGTACATCCTTTGAGTGTCAAAGATAATGTTTCCTTTTTATTGAATGAATTGGACTAGTAAGGAAACTACTTAAAATAACAAATACAAAATATAAGGCTAACTACAACAGAATAAACTATAATAAAATCACAAGAACTATCACACAAACAAGAATCAAGATTTTACTATAAGAAAACCACAAGAAAAGCACACCAACAAGAATAAAGATTCTAGAGAGGCGCTGCAATCAACACTAAGAAAAATAATAAAGTCTTTGCCCAAGTCTTAGTTAAGACAATCCTAATTCTTTCTAGTATTAAAAATAATGTTATTATAGTCAAAAGTGGATTCAACAAAAAACAACAAATTAGTTTCCTCTCTTCTAGTATGTTTCCACTTAAGAATACTAAAACCACATGTGAGGATATTGATGCCTTTCTCATATTTTTTCAAACACCACTAGTGGAAGTGAGAGGAAGAATGAATTTTGAAGTGAATGATCAATATAATCTTAGATTAATATTAGTTAATACCTTATTTTAGCATTTAAAAGAGCTAGATAAATTACTAATGCTTGAACAAAATTATTGTAACCAACACTAAGATCACTAGCAAATTGGAACTCAACCTTGACATTATGGTCACAACAAACACCTCTCATATGAGCATGCCCAAGATTATTTTTGTAGCTCCATCGACATTAGTTTTATCAAAGTCTAGAGGTGGATACTCTCATTTAGAAAGTTGACCATTTTGAGGGTTATTATTACAAAAGGAAAAAGGTAGGAGAAATCATAGCTATATCAAGTGTCGTTAGAACGTTGAATTCAAACCATGAAGTCGCTTATTAATCTTGAATCCAAAATTGACACGTTTCTTTCAAATTGGCTACGATTATACACCAAAATTGACTTGTATGGCTAGTTGTACCATTAAAAAATCCTTTGATTGCATTTAGACTAGGTATTCTAATAGATCAAATTATGACCAATATCATGCAACAAATTAACACTTTCTAGCTTTATAAAAAGTCATAATGGGTTCACAAGAAAGACATTGGATATAATCATAATTATTCTATGAAATTCTCAGCATATCACACCATAAATGATAAAAAATAATAATAAAGAGGTTGATAAAGATGTTTCCAATTGCCTTCATCATCTTTAAGGCATACATTTATTTTGAATAACAATCCAACATTTTTAAAGAATCTCATGATGAAGAATTAAATAGCCACATTTAAGATATGCATACTTGTTTTTATAATGTTACTAGTATTTTCTTTTTTAACGAGATTCCGTAAATTGACTCAAATTTAATGTGTAAGGTGGAGATTTATTGCTAGAACTTGGAGTGCAGGCGAACTGTTTTGTACAAACTAAATGCTCATACAAATAGAGATTTGAGGGCTCAAGAGAACAAAATGATTACTAAGAGTCTCATTTGTGTATATAATCTTAACTAACTCCAAAGGAGGATACTCTCATTTAGTAAGTTGATCATGTCGAGGGTTATTATTAGAAAAGAGAAATTAAGGAGAAACTATAGATATATGAAGTTTCATCATAACTCTAAATTCCAACCACAAACTAATTAACAATGCGAAATACAAATTTTGTTGGGATATGAAGCCAATTCTAGTGTTATTCCAACAATGACGAATAATCATCATGGGATACTACACAGTCATCTAGTATTTTTTTGGGGCTTACTCTTTTTAACCATTTTGACTTTTTTTCGACATGTAGTTGTATGAGTCATGCTTTCTATTTTTGGAAAGTCATCTTCAATTAAAATTTCCAACTTGGATGCTATATGCCATGACAAGTCATGTTTTCTACACACTTCTTGATGATTGTTGTAATTGTGAAAATTCTTGAGAAATATAACACAATAGATCTTTGCCCATGGTTTTTTCCTAGTATAATTTTACTAGGTTTTTCCACGTAAATATGCATGTTTATTATTTTCTCTACATAATTTTACACTACATATTTTCTCAACAAATTTAACTTGTTCCTTTCAAATTGGCGATGATTCTATCCCAAAGTTGAGTTATATGTCTAGTTGTACCATTAAAAATCCTTTGATTGTATTTTAGTCAGATGTTTTTATAGATCAAATTATGAAAAATATCATGTAGCATATTAACACTTTCTGGATTCATAAAAAAATAATTTTTGATTTACTAAAAACTATTCGATATAATCATTAATTATTCTATGGAATTTTCAATATGTCAAACCATAAATGACAAAAATAAAATAAAGAAGGTGATAAAGATGTTGGTAAAGATGTTTTCCATGTCTTCATCTTTAATTCATACATTTATTTAGACTAACAACCTTACATTTCAAATATTGTCATGATGAAAGAATTAAATAAATGTATTTAAGACATATGTACTTGTATTTCTACCACTACTAATATGTTTTGATGAGAATCCCTAAATTGACTCAAATTTGCATATGCATAAGGTGGAGATTTGTTGCAAGAACTTGGAGTGCGTGTACACTTTCCATAGGAAAGTTTAGCCACTTTAGAAATTCTTCTTTCTATTTGTTGAATTTATTAGTGTTTATAATTCTACATAGCACGTGAGAGAGGGTGACACTTGAAATGATTCGAGGTGACTCATGAGTGACGAATGTAGATTTGAGGGCTCTAGAGAACAAAATGATTACTGAGAGTCTTGTTTGTGTACATAATTTTAACCAAATCCATAGGAGGATGTTCTCATCTAGTAAGTTGATCATCCTAAAGAGCATTATTAGAAAAGACAAAAGGAGGATAAATTTTAGGTATATCATCTCATTTGAACACTAAACTACAACCACGAATGAACTCAATAATTTTAAATCCAAATTTGATATGCTTCTTTCAAACTAACTATGATTCAACCCCAAAGTTGACTTATATGTCTAGTTGTACCATAAAAAATAATTTGATT
Source organism: Thuja plicata (assembly GCA_018584345.1). Lineage (NCBI taxonomy): Eukaryota > Viridiplantae > Streptophyta > Pinopsida > Cupressales > Cupressaceae > Thuja > Thuja plicata. Next base: position 492,526 of record MU217101.1, on the reverse strand, counting down.
GCATTTCGATTAGATATTATAAGATATCAAACAATGACCAATATCATGCAATAGATTAATACTTTCTAACTTGAAAAAAGTTATAATCGATTTACAAGAAAATATTGAATATAATCATAATTATACTATAGAATTTCCAACATATCACATCATAATTTAAAAAAATAAAAATAAAATAATAATAATAAAAAAAGCAACATTAGTAAAAGTATTGTTATTTGTATCATCTTATAAAATTTAATAAACATACATAAATATTTGTTGTGTAATGCTAATAACATTTAATTTGATCATTTGACATACTTAAAGAATGTAATTTTTTTGTTGTGTAACACTAGTGATCCTTAAAAAAAAATTTAGTATATTTATGATATGTGTTCTCATGAGAATCCCTAAAATTACTCAAATTTCCACATATGTAAGATAGAGATTTATTAAAGAACTTGGAGTGCATGTACATCATCCTGCATAAAGTCAGGAAATTTGAGCTACTTTAAGCAATTCTTCTTTTTATCTCTGCAATTTGTTACTGGTTAATTGTACTTAACATGTGACAGAGGTAGACAGAAGGTAAGGGAAACTCATGATTTTACCGTCAAAGTTTGTACGAATGGACATTGGAGGGTTGAAGAGACCAACATAATAATTTTCATATCTATTTGCTCAACCTCTAAATTCCAAGCATAAAAAATAAAAAGCAAAAATCTAATGGATGTCATTTTTAGAACAAGAGAGAACATCTAACCATAATCAGCACCCTCAACCTTAGAGTATCCTTTTTATACCAACTATGCTTTATACTTCTTAATGTGTCCACCTGAACCGATATTTTTCTTAAACACACATTTACAACCAACAAGTTTTCGTCCTTTAGGCAATGGTACAAGATCCCATGTATCATTCTTTTTCAAAGCTACCATTTCTTCATCCATAGAAATTTATTAGATTTTTGGATCATTCATACCTAATGCCTCTATAGGTCTAGTTTCACTCACACAAGTATTCAAAGAAAAACTACATCTCAAATTATTAGAAAATACCTTTTAGGTGGTTTTTTATGCCCTGCAAATCTTTAAACAAGCTGAGTTGGAGGTTCTTCTTCCTATTCCAAAGATTTAGAGCTAGATGAGATCTCTTGATCATTTTTTCTATCTAGGGGCCTCACTTCATCTTTCCCAGGTGTATAAGGTAGTTCAATCACATTTTATTTTTGAGTTTATTTAAGCTACAAGGTAACAAAACATGGGTTTGTATTTAAAAATAATACTTCTACTATCTATCATATTTTGTGCAATAGGGTCTCAAAGCTTGTATCCTTTCACACTATAATTGTACCTAATGAAGATATATTTTGTAAGCTTGTTCTCCAACTTTGTTCGCTTCTCCTTTGGAACATATGCATATGCCTCACAACTAAAAACTATAAGATGTCTCAATGAAGTCTTATGACTTGAAAATTTATCCATAGGCATTTTATCAACAAGAGTTGATGTAGGAGACTTGTTAATCAGGCAGTAAGCAGTGCTAACAACTTCAACCTAAAACCTTTATTCTAGGCCAACACCACTCAATATACTCCCAACCTTCTCCATCAATGCCCTATTCACTCTTTCTGAAAAGTTGTTTTATTATGGAGAATAATATGTTGTCTTCTACCTATGAATGTTACAATGTTTATAGAATCTATCAAAATCATTAGAGAAAACTTCACCACCATTATCAGTCCTTAAACATTTTATTTTCCTTCTAGTTTGAAATTTAACCATTGCTTTAAATTCTTTAAATTGACTATAAACATCAAATTTACACTTTATAAAGCATACCCATATCCTTCTACTATAGTCATTAATAAATAAAACATAATATATGGATTTTCCAATAAAAGGAACATCTACAAGACCAAACATAGTAGAATGAATAAGATCCAACACAAAATAATATTTATGAGAACTCGAGTAAAATTGAACACAATTTTGTTTTCAATAAATGCAATGCTCATAGAAATCGAAATCAAGATTACAATCATTCAAACCTTCAACAATGTTTTTATTTTTCAAGATCGTAGACCCTTCTCTCCAATGTGGCCAAGTGTCTGGTGCCATAATAGAGTCTTATCTGTAGGTGAATTTGATTAAGAAGAAATAGTACCCTTAAGTATATAGAATCCATGATCATCTGCTGAAGGTGAAATCCTCACCTTTTCCAACAGAGTATCCACTGATTGGGACTTCACAAAATTACTATTACATTAAGTAGTGTATGCATCCAGCTTATACAATGTACCAATTCTGACACCTCTAGATATCACTATAGAACCTCTCACCATTTTGCATCTTACATCAGAAAATATTGTTTGCATACCCAAATTTATTAGTTTTCTCACAGATACTTTTCTCACATCAGAAAAGATTGCTTGCATACCATCAAGAACCTGATTCTAACTTTACCATGACCAATAATATTTAAGTGAGATATATCACCCAAGTACACTTTACCTTTATCAAATTCTTCATATTCAAAAAATCAATCTTTATTAGAGGTCATATGAAAAGATTCACTTAACTCAATTAACCATGCATCATCAATGCATAAGTGGACAAGGTTGCAATAAACACATCACTATCTTCCTTGTCAAGCATAAAATTATAATCAATTTTTTAATTTTCTTTGTAGTACTTACAAATTTGTCTAGGCTTACCACAATTATAGCAAATTTTTTGTACTTTCTAGGAGATTTGGATCTCCCCTAGATTTGGATTCATTATTCTTCTCATTCTTGATTCCCTTTTCCTTAGTTCTTCCATGAACAACTAGGGATTCTTTGGCACTGATGGATACCTTCCTTCCCATCTCCTCAAAAAGAAAATAACCTACCAAATCTTTTATCCTCAAAATAAAAAAAGTATGACTAATGACCATAACAAGAGAATCCAATGAATTAGAAAAAGAATAAAGCAAGATTTGACATTTCTCCTCCTCATCCATCTTAACACCAACTAATTCCAATTGAGCCACTAATGTATAAAATGCTTATAGGTGGTCTATAATTTTTCCACCCTCCTCCATTCTCAAGGAATATAGTTTCTTCCTCAAGAAAATATTACTTACTAAATATTTGGCTTGATATATCTCACCAAGCTTTTTCCACAACTTCTTTATAGAGGATTTTTCATGGACATTGTTTAGAAAAGAGTTTTCAAGTCACAATTTGATTTGGCTCTTGGCTTTATGGTCTATAACTTCATATTTAGTAGCCTTAGTTAGATTTGTAGGCTTCATGAGATCTTGATCTATTAATAGATGCTCCATCTTCAACTTCTACATTTCAAAAGTATTTCCATAAAATTTCTCCACCTCTATTCTCCCTAACAAACTTACCATTTGAAAATTCTTGTAATAAGATCACAAAGTATCTTCTACACAAGCCGCCACTCAAATTTGAATTATTTCAAAAAACTCAACAACCCATAGCTAAATCCAAATGTGATCAAGATTTGATACCACTTGTAAGGAAATTAAGGTAGCAAGACAACTTTCTGTACACTAACCTTGAGGGAAATGTAATGTAACACTTTCTTAGATCTTTACAAGAGTTACTAAAATTTAATAGAAATAACATAAATAACAAGCATACCACAACACAATGATTTATGTGGGGAAAACCCTTTCAGGAAAAAAAACCCCACACTCCAAAAGTCATCCAATATATTATTCAAAACTCAATAATAGAATACAATATACTTGTAGGGAAATCTTCTCTCAAGAGTATCACCAATTAGAGATTTGGAAGTAATTGAATAGCTATAAGACAAGATCTTACACACACACTCCATCTCATGCACCTAATATATATGAGACACAATATGTGAACCTATCAAATGACATTACAAAACCATTGGGTAAGGATTACTTATAAAGTGACATATATTTTATCCCCAATCAAAGATGCCCTATGATGTCTCAAAACACACACCAACATGTGTAATGCCCTTTAACAACTCATTTACGTGTTCACCACCTTTTTTACAATTCTTATTTCAATGGAGCACACTTTCATTGGCCATAACTTTTGAATTAGGTATTCGATTGATGAACTATTTGAAGTGCCATAAATATCATGATGTGCTCTAGCACCTTACAACCCACAACACTTATTACACACATTTTTAAGCTATTTTGGAGCCTCCAAAATCATCAAAATTGAATTCATAAAATCTCTTTGGCAACTTTAAAAACAAGAACTTTAATATCTTCAAAATTAGACATGATCTTGCAATGGAAATTTAATGGCACGCTTATCTACCCTATCTAAATATTTTGGGAAAGTTTAGGGAAAATTTGTGCTCAAATGAAAACTTAAAATAAATTATAACCATCTATAAACACAAGGTTGAAACATATTCTCCTAATAGTAACCGACTATTTCCACGCCCATTATGCCATGTACTACAAACTACTTTTTTTATTTTAAAATTTTTGACTACTGCAATCAAATTAACATATAGAGAACATCGTATGACAATTTCTTAAAGGTAAGTCTTGTAGACTATGAGAAAAATGATGAAGAGACACATCTCCTTTGGTGGCCTATACTATAAAGGAAATCGATCTAGGTTGAATAACATGTGCAACTCAAAAGTAAAATAAAAATAAATCAATTAATGTGAAAATAAAATAATCTTAAATAAAAATTAAAATAAAATAACTTTAAAGTACAATAAAATAGTTTGGATGTCCCTCACTATTTTTTAGATAGATATATTTTTTTTATGTGAAAGTAATTTTTTTTATAATTACATTAAAAAGTAGATTTGCTAGTTGAAAAAAGAATTGCATTGCACCTACATTCCAGGAAATCAAGAAAACACAAATGTATTGAAAGTAAAGAATCAATGATATAAGAAAAATCCTCCTAAATCCGTAGATATGATATGAACACTTCTTTTTCATGAAGATTGTACATCCTTTGAGTGTCAAAGATAATGTTTCATTTTTATTGAATGAAATGAACTAGTAAGGAAACTACTTAAAACAACAAATAGAAAATATAAGGTTAACTACAACAGAATAAACTATAAGAAAACAACAAGAACTATCACACAAACAAGAATCAAGATTTTACTATAAGAAAACCACAAGAACTAGCACACCAACAAGAATCAAGATTCTAGAGAGGCACTGCAATCAACACTAAGAAGAACAATAAAGTCTTTTCCCAAGTCTTAGGTAAGATAATCCTAATTCTTTCTAGTATTAAAAATAATCTTATTATAGTCAAAAGTAGATTCAACAAAAAAACTAAAAATTAATTTCCTCTCTTCTAGTATGTTTCCACTTAAGAATACTAAAACCACATGTGAGTATATTGACGCCTTTCTCATATGTTTTTAAACACCACTAGTGGAAGTGAGAGGAAGATTGACTTTTGAAGTGAACGATCAATATAATTTTAGATTAATATTATTTAAAATACTTTATTTTAGCTTTTAAAAGAGCTCAATAAATTACTAATGCTTGAACAAAATTATTGTAACCAACACTAAGATCACTAGCAAATTAGAACTTAACCTTGACATTATGGTCACAACAAACACCTCCCATATGATCATGTCGAAGATTATTTTTGTAGCTCCATCGACATTAGTTTTAACAAAGTCTAGAGGTGGACACTCTCATTTAGAAATTTGACCATTTTGAGGGTTATTATTACAAAAGGAAAAAAGTAGGAGAAATCGTAGCTATATCAAGTGTCGTTAGAACATTGAATTCAAACCATGACATCACTTAATAATCTTGAATCCAAAATTGACACTTTTTTTTTCAAATTGGCTACCATTATACCCCAAAATTGACTTATATGGCTAGTTGTACCATTAAAAAATCCTTTGATTGCATTTAGACTAGGGATTCTAATAGATCAAATAATGACCAATATCATGCAACAAATTAACACTTTCTAGCTTTATAAAAAGTCATAATGGGTTCACAAGAAAGACATTGGATATAATCATAATTATTCTATGAAATTCTCAGCATATCACACCATAAATGATAAAAAATAATAATAAAGAGGTTGATAAAGACGTTTCCAATTGCCTTCATCATATGTAAGGCATACATTTATTTTGAATAACAATCCAACATTTTTAAAGAATGTCATGGTGAAGAATTAAATAGTCACATTTAAGATATGCATACTTGTTTTTATAATGTTACTAGTATTTTATTTTTTATTGAGATTCCCTAAAATGACGCAAATTTAATGTGTAAGGTGGAGATTTATTGCTAGAAATTGGAGTGCAGGCGAACTGTTTTGTACAAACTAAATGCTCATACAAATAGAGATTTGAGGGATCAAGAGAACAAAATGATTACTAAGAGTCTCATTTGTGTATATACTTTTAACTAACTCCAAAGGA
>MU217101.1:433744-465897 GCA_018584345.1 Thuja plicata | reverse complement strand
TAAATGGGGGTTTGGGGGCAAAGCCCCCAAGACGGGGTCAAGGGGCAGCGCCCCTTGCGGGGTCTAGGGGCAGCGCCCCTTGTGTGCTCCCTGTCACAGTATAGGGCGGGGTCGAGGGGCAGCGCCCCCACGGGGGTTTTCGGGGGCAGCGCCCCCGAAAGCTCAACTGACTTTAATTATTTTATAAAGACATGGAGAGTTATTTTTCACCGGGCCCAAGTTCAGCGATGTCAAAAATTTGGGGTGGAAACCTGTTTGCACACCACACATGAGAATTAGAAGTAAAAAAAAGCCTTTAGACTCACCTTTTTAGGGTTGTGGACGCCAAATTTTTATAAATTGCGTCATAAAAAAACGTTTTTACTCAAACCGCGTGTGAAATTCATCCAAAATTCTCATGAAATTTGATTTTTTAAGTGAAATTTGCCCGGGTTTGAATTTGGTCCAAAAAAATCGAAACTTGCCCAAAAATCCTGGACCCACAGGCGAACCAGACCCGGACCCCGAACTGGTTCAAATTTTTCCGGGTCCGGGGGGGTCCAGGGGCGAACCCGGTATCCTAGATTTATTGCCTTCTAGTTGTCACAACTGTCAAAGGCAACACTCATATCAGTGAATGTGATTAGAAGAACATTCAGAATGTGGTGTCCCTGATTAGTGTCACCCTAGCTGAGTGTGATTGACACCAAACTCTTCAAAATCATTGATGACAAACAACACCAAACCCTTATGTACTCATCATATGACCACAATACACTCAGATCTGATATTCAAATTATAGATGGTATAACAGCCAATTGGAATTCCCCAATAAATTCTGAAATTTGATTTCAGCCACAGGAAATGTATTATAGTAAAATGAATTAGTAAATGCACTCACAAACCTAGATGTTTAGCTGTTAGACTGTCAAAGGGCTAGAAATCCGCATAGAAGCTCTCCAAAAAGATTCACCCTTGCTAAAAAATTATTGGCAGCAGTTAATGAAGGGCACAACTTCACCAAATGGCAGAGATCTCCTCCAAATCAAACCCTCAGATTGGCATTTTCCCTGCTGTTGGAAATGATGGTGATGATTAATGCTGGCATTACTGTTGATCTTTATCACCTATCACCCAAAACAAACCCTGGAATAGTACGATAGCTTCATAAGATGCTACAAGTTGGGAACTTAAACATTCGCTAATGAAAACCCGAGCTGCCTTGGAAACACTTATAACATGCAGATGATTCTAAATTCTCCCTATTGCAAATTGCTGCCTCACTTAAATGACTTTTCTGATCACTGATGGTTGAATTAGTACACAGCAGCAGCTGGATAAGAAAATTTCTGTCATGTCCCAACCAAAATGAGAGGTCACCAGTCTTGATTACATCAAGTTGCAGCCCCTAAACTGTATTCTAACAGCAGTTTAAATGAGAAAGTTGTGTAATATTAGTTTAAGGAAATAATGATCATTAAATTAAGAAAACAGTTCAAGACAACAGTTTCCTAGAATTAAAGATAATTAACATATAATTAAGGGTCGAGTCGCAATTCTTTCAAAGGGCAAAATAATGAAAAGGCATGACTCCTCCCTCATATGGGAAGATATAAAAGCAGTGTTACCCTGAGTTTCCGGGACGGGGACGGCAGGGGACAGGGGGACGGGTTTTCGGGACGGCAAATTTTTTTGCCATGTTTGGGGACGGCAGGGGACGGCAAAGGGACGGCTATATAAATATAGGGAAATTTGCATATATACATTACATTCATATGAAAGCATGGATAAAGCATGCCATTTAGACATCATACTCATAGAACCTTAACATACAACATTTTAATATTCAAACTCAATACTCAATATGCATTCATAATTCAGATTTCATTGTCAATATGCATGTAATATTAAAATAAAAACATACAAAAATTGAAATACACCCAAGAACATAATTCGGAGTTCACCGTCAATAGCAACAAGAACAATAACCCACCTTCCAGATTGAAGCACACTACTATCATTTAAGTTTGATATAAATTATCGGTGTACACATTATAGGCATAGCATTACAATTGCTTTGGAAATAATCCTTTGCACATTAGTGCTAGTCCATGAAATAACATTCCTATCAAATACTAGCATGAAAAACCTTGGAAACTGTGTTGGAGTTGACTGTTGCAGGTTTGACATCGACTCCAGAAAGGGCTGCTACAGAGAGTGGATCAAGTATATGTATCCCAATGCTCTTCTCACACTAGACCACATTCTCCAATGATCTAAATTGGGGTTACACCGTTACTCCCCTAAAACTACACCTCCAGTTCATTGTAAGTTGACTGATATTATTCGAACAAGTTTGCTATACAGTTCCAATCATGATATAGGTCTGTTACAACAAGATGACACCTTGATGCAACCTTCACTTTTCACCAAATCTTCTACAAAGGACCCAAACCAGCACAACACCAACCTAGCACTGATGTATTGCCACAAAATGACATAAAGATGCATGTTCCTGATCTTTAATGCACTTTTCATACTTTCCCAAAACCTTGCAAACAGTCTGCTATATGATTCTGACTGTGTAGCATGACTGTAACAGCATTCTTAATTTAACAATTCTTAATGTAATGTTGCCAAATACTAATCAGAGGACCTCAAATAGTAGGAATTAACTACCAAACAATAATAAACATAATAGGGCAAACTTGGAAGGAGGGGCCCACTTTAAAATTAAAAAAGAAAGGGTTTTATAAAAGAAAAATGTGTTTTTTAAAGTACTGATGCAGCCTAACATATTGGAGACGCCCATCCGTCCCAAGGACTTCCAAGGTGTCCCCAAGGCGTCCCTAGCCATCCCCCCCAATTTTGAGCGATGTCCCCGAGTTTGCAGGACGTCCCTTATTTTTTGAAAATTGGGGACGGGGTGGGGACGTCCCCTAGCTGTCCCCCCGTCCTGGAAACGTCCCCGTTCCGGAAATGGGGGGTTTTTGGCCGGGGACGCATCCCTGGGTAACACTGTATAAAAGGGACAAGGAGTCATTTGAAATGGGCATCCAAAAAGGATCAAGGAAATAAGTGTTTGTTCTGTAATCATAAAAGGAGGAATCAGAAGTACGGATAAGGTTTAATTAATAAATGCAGATCTGATTGTGAAAGGTTGTGTCCCTTTCAAAGGGCAGAAATAATAAAGAGTTGCACTCTGCTAATGGTGAAAGGTTGTGTCACTTGCGAAAGGGCATTTATGATAAAAAGTTGTGACCTTTCCCTCACATTGAGAGATATAAAGGGAAGAAGGTTCATTTGAAGAAAGTGGATAGGTTGGATTATATAAGAAATGGAATACACATAAGATTCAAATACATATACTATGGCTTGGAATATATGAATAATGCTGGAATTCATATTTATATGACAGTCATGCGTAAATTCACTTATATGCATATACATTTGTAATGCATGAAAGACAAATATAATTAATGGCCCAGTCCTTAGTCTTCTTCTAATACCTATGTAAAGATAGGGGATTTGTGTAGGGAGAGGCAAAGTAATTCCTCTTGAGACGGGTAAGTCCCAAGATGGAGCAAGGACATGTATTTCTGAAGCCTTGAGGGAGAAGTCCTGAGATGGCTACGGACATGTTTTCCTAAAACCTCGAGGGAGCTTGCTTGTAGATGGTTTCCAAGCGCCCTAGCGTAATAATACCATTGTCCTCCATCAGGGTTAGGGAAGTAGTGAGGATAAACCCTAAATTTAATTGGTTTATTTATTACACTATGAATAATTAGATGTTTTCTTATCTCAATAAATTAATTTAAGGCATAATAATGTTTAATGATTTATGTTAATTATTGGGAAACAGGTATTCTCCTAGTAAGGGACATTACAAATTTTGCTTGACATGATTAATTTCCTCCTTCCAATGATGGCACCCAGTTGCGATAATGGAAATAACTCAGATCTGTCCTAGTTAATGTTGGAAAATTTACCAAAATTCTAGAAATCCACCTAGTAACACTTAATCATGCTCTAACAGCTAAAGATGACATTTACTTGCAAAAAGGGACATGACAGTTTGTCCTTGGTAGAATTGCTTGCGTGCAAGCATGCAAACCCAAATGATGTATCATGTTATAATGCTTGTCAAATGAAACAACTTTTTTCAGAAAACACTAGGCACACTTGGATGTCCAAATACCATTGTGCCAACACTATGAATCATGCTTTAGCATCTAGATTTGTTTCTATCAAGCGAAACAACTCATCTGGAAGATTTGTGATGAGATGCACCATCATACTTCATATTTGACTTGGGTCAAGCAATGGGGGCTTCAAAATCTCCATACACTCCTCTTTGCTATGATGACGAATGAAAGAATCCAGAAACTTCCACAAGACCAAAGGTTGGCATATGAATTTGCCACCATGTTTTTGTTGCACCTCTCTAATCTCAAAATGGGTATGATGATAATTGTAGGTTGGAACCCCCATAAGTTTGGACTAGTCAACTTGTATACAAGTTGGAATGAAGTTGCAATAACCAAAATTTATTCCAAATTTCATTTATAACTATAATATAGTAGTTGGGACCATAGAAACAAAAATCGTATGGGGAAAAAGTTGGCAAATCAGAAGTACAAGATTGTTTGAAAACATCAGGAAAAAGTTGGATTAAAAAAATGTATAATAATTACTATATTACATGATATATTATAATTATCTTATTATTGTAGACGCAAACAAGAGATCAAAAGTTGTAGCCTTCAGGATCTCACCAGGAGAAGCCAACTACCAGAAGATGCCAAGAAAGAAATACTTGATTGATTGATAATATTAAAAGGTGTACAAACTTGCTTATATAGGCAAGATAAGAATGAATAAAGGGCACAAAAGGAGACGTGTCCCAATCATATGCGAGGGTAGGTAAAGACAACTACCGGGTGCAAATAATAATGCAACCTAGTAAATATGAAATTACAACTAATATGACTTTTACCCAAGTCAAACTTAAGTATGTAAATAGAATTAACTATTTACTTTTACACCCCCTTAAATGCAGCTTAGGGAGAATAATTATTATGCAAATGATGATGGGTCCTGACAACTAGGCCATGTTAGGCACCCATGTACAATGCAATGGAACTAATATCTCAGAAACACAAAAAGGAGAAAACTTTATGGGACAAAACTCCTCTCCAAGAAAGAGATAATGCAATGAACATATGTGATAGGATGAGTGATGTATGAAGGTCTCAACACCAATATTCCCCAAGAACTACACCCATCACGAAGATACAAATGATGCCCCCCCTTTTTGAAATAGGATTTAATAATAAATAATAATAATAAAATTAAAATATAAAATAATAATAATAGTATTTAATTTAAAAATATAAAACAAAAAAATTAAAATATTACATAATTACATTTAGTTAAGTTAATGAATGGTCAAAAGGCATGAAATGAAAAGTTGTGACACCCTCAAACATGAGATATAAAATGGGAGAAGAGAACTTCATTTGAAAGGGAGAGAGAGGAAGGAAGAGAAAAAGGAAGGTGTGAAGCAAGGAAGAATTAATAGAAGAGAAAAAAGAAATGAGAAGAAAACAAGGGAGTGACTCCTTCAAAGGGCAAAAGTGATGAAGGGTTGCGACCCTTCGAAAAGGTGGTAATTAGGAAGGTTTGTGACTCTTACAAAGAGGGACAGTTATGAAGGGTTGTGACTCTTTCAAGGGCATTAACGATGAAGGGTTGTGACTCATCCAAAGGGGGGTAATTGTGGAAGGTTGTGACCTTTGCAAAGGGCAGCCATGATGAAGAGGTGTGACTCTCCCCCCACATTGGAAGATATAAAGGGGAGAATGTTTCATTTGAGGAGGACATCCAAGGGAGAGCAATTTGGGGGAATAATATATTATTCTCAGAGGGAAACAATAAAAGAGTATTATTCAGATTTTGAGAGCCATTTGAGCTGAAGAATTTCCATTTGATAAAGGAGATTGATCTAAGAGATCAACCTAATATGAGAAATCAGACTTTAGATATTTATAAAGCTTATCTCATCTTTTTCGAGTAAGAATTACATCTTTAACTACATTTTTGCTCTTGTTTCATCTTGGATTTGTGAATTTAGGGCAAAGTATGTTCTTGCGTCTTGTGGGCCAAATAATGAATTGATTACCCCAAGAAATGGACCTAGTCTTGGTTGGACGTTCCTGGCTCTTGTGGGCCAAATAATAAATTGATTACATCAAAGGATGGATCTAGTTCTAGTCAGACATTCCTGCCTCTTGTGGGCCCAATGATGAATTGATTACCCCAAGGGATGGATCTTGTGGCTGGACATTCTCGCATCTTGTGGGCTAAGTGATGAATTGATTACCCAAGAGATGGATTTGGTCCTGCTTGGTATGTTCCTGCCTCTTGTTGGCCAAGTGATGAATTGATTAGACAAAGAGATGGATCTAGTCCTGGTTGGACATTCCTACCTCTTGTGGGCCAAGTGAACTATGTCTGCATATGTTCGTGTTTATACTCTGTGTTTTCAAAATTCATATATTCATGTGTCTACTTCATGTATGCTTTGTGTCTTCACGCATTCATGTGTATACTTTGTGTTTTCATTGTCTATGCTCCATGTTTGGTTTTATTTTTGGTTGATTTAGAATATAAGGGTAACTAAAGTGAACCAAAAGAGATTTGAATTAATTGCATTAGAGGTCATCTCAATACATAAGTTCTTGCCTTGCCTTTAAGAAATATCTAGAATGATGGACAAACCTTGGGACAACCTAACCATTTACAAAGTGATGCAAAACAAGAGTAATAGAAACTTACAAGTTAGTTCAAATTACAACTAAAGTAATATTAGAGTCGTGCAACATAAGCTAATTACATACCATGGAGGATCTAAGAATGACAAATCTCCACGAAAGACTTGGATAAAATTGACATTGCTTGAGGACAAGCAATTTTGGGAAGGGTGGATTGTAATGTCCCCTTTTTGAAATAGGATTTAATAATGAACAATAATAAATTTAAAATATAAGAGAATAAAAATAAAACTTAAATAAAAAATATAAAAGAATAAAATTAAAATATAATATAATAAAAATTTAGATAAGTTAATCAAGGGTCAAAAGGCATGAAATGAAAAGTTGCGACTCCTTCAAACATGAGATATAAAAAGGGAGAAGAGCACTTCATTTGAAAGGGGGGAGAGAGGAAGGAAGAGAAAAGGGAATGCGGAATCAAGGAAGAATTAATGGAAGGGAAAAAAAGGAATAAAAAGAAAATAAGGAAATGACCCTCTCAAAAGGCAAAGGTTATGAAGGTTTGCGGCTCTTCTAAAGGGTGGTGATTATGAAGGGTTGTGACTCATTCAAAGAGTGACAATTATGAATGGTTGTGACTCTTTCAGAGGGTAGAAATGATGAAGGGTTGTGATTGTTTCAAAGGGTGGTAATGGCGAAAGGTTGTGACCATTGCAAAGGGAATCCATGATGAATTGGCGTGACTCCCCACCATTAAAGATATAAAGGGGAGATCAACCATTTGAAAGGCACAAGGAATATCTATCTATTCATTAATAGAAATATAAGCAAATCTAAATGATGATAGCAGACCTATACGATGAATAAGAGCAGACATAACAGAGATAAACTAAAATCAGAAACAATGATCAAGGCAAGAAGAAGTGATCATCATAATGTAAGGGAAAGCGATCTTTATTAATAACTATAAATCATAAAAAGTTTATGGTAAACAGTAGAGGTTAAAATTCATTGTGAGAACAACAATTATGCATGGTAGTGGTAAAGGCCGTGCTCAGTTAAATATGCCGTCTGATCCTCAAAGGGTGCGCTTAAGATATTAATTAAGAGATCATTTATCACTAGTGTCCATTCATCGAAAAGACATGGCTCTTCAGCCGCAAGGGAAGGGTATAAATGTAAAAGATTAATCATTCAAGGGTATTGTTGATGTGAGTTTTGTTCCACTACAACATACAAAATCGAATACTTAGTATTTCAAGATGAAACACCAAATCTCCAACTCTCTCTTGAATAAGGATGCTCATATACTAAACAATGTAGATGGATTGTGTGATCAAATGAGACAACCTCAAGGTTCCTTCTTATTGTGGACTTCACTCAGTTTTAATCAGTGTAACACCGACGCGGGGGGATGTCAGGACAGGGGGACAAAAGGGCCTCAATTTCGGGACGGCGGGGGGGACGGCGACAGGGGGTGGGGGAGGGGGGGGTGTTGCATACTATACATGTTACATATAGAACTTGAAATGCTGGTTATGAAATGATGTTTTTGTATAACATACCAAATTGAAATACTTGAACATAGCAAAAGTGCAACTCAAACCAGAGCCATTGAACATTCAACATAGTAACATAGTACATACCCAATAGTAACATTCAAAAATAAAAAATCAAATAGATATTCAAGTATTCGTCCCGACGGTGGCGTGGTTGCGGAATGATAGAGGTGGGGGTACTCGGGTACTCCAAGAACCCGGTGCGGGGACGTCCCGGGGATGGGTACTTAATGGTTTTGGTGGGGGTGCGAGTCCCTGGGTTTCACTGGTTTTATTGATGTGATATGCTGGTTATCACAAAGGGACTTACGCTGTTCATTCAATGGATATCAACTCTTCAACTTTCTCAATCACTTCCAACCAAATAAACTGCAAGGAAAAGAGTTTAGAAATTCTAATCTACTCCTAGAATGCAAGAAACTGTGGATGTCTTTGTGACTCTACTAGACTTAGTTTTGCCATCGACATCACCCAAGCTAGTGCAATGATGTTCAAACTACCACCATTCCATCAACACCATCCATCGATGCATATCAATTTGCAAGCAATAATCGAAGTTAAGTTCATGAAAATGCCAGTTGACCACGCAAGGCAAACTTACAATCAACAAGCAACTAGTGGTTTGGTCTCATCGAGTTCACCAAAGAAACATCCAAAATATCCTTCATTCAACTAAACGCTACTTCTAATTACCATGAAATGAAATCTACTCTAAGTGAGGAATTGAAGAAACCATTCAATACTTCAAAGCAACATTAAGTATTCCACCATGAAGACCAACAATGAATCATCAATTACTTTGATAGCATTATGACAACAATTTCACCAAGTCTCCTCCTACTCTACATCTACTACTAACTGTCTAACTGTTACAAATGAGAAGGCCTTGGCATTTTATAGGTGTTCAATTACAATGAAGGGCCAAGATCAATTCAAGATCAAGGGTCAAGATTAATCCCTCCAAACCCTAATTAGGGTTTCCACAGTATCAACCAATTACATGAAGGCACCACCTTATGGGCCAATAAGAAAATTACAATGCTTTTGAGAGCCAATGAGAAAATTGTACACTTGGCATAATATGATTGACTATGTTGTGTAACTAGAATTTTCTGATTGGTAGAAGACAAGTGGGTGCCACCTCAACATCCTTATCTTGTAGACTTGATCAATTTCTTTGGTGATGAGAAAATATCTCTTGATACTCAACATTACCAAGCCTTCGAATGTGATAGCATATTCCCAAATTGCTTCATCTTCTCAAATCTTCTCCATTTTTTCTTGGAGTTTTTCTTGTCGCCATGATTTGAACTTGATTGTACTTGTAAACTTGAATCTTGAACTTCTTGAAGTGATGAAATCTTATGTAGTTGGAGCCTTCAAAATGAACTTGGATTTCCGGATGAAAAATGGATGAAAATTTCTCTGATTTTTCTTTCTTCTTGTTCTTTGCCTTCTTGAACTCCATCTTGATCTTGCCTTGAATTTGCCTTTTGATAACCTCATTTTGCACCTCCTTCTCATTTGAAGTCCTCAAGCATCCTCTTGCTTGAAATCTTGAACTAGGCCTCGCCATCATCTCCATCTTTCGCCTCTCAAGCCTCTCCTTCAAAATTCACCTTGCAAAACAAAGAAGAAAAAGCATTGAGCTTCTTAAAATTGATAAGTATAACAAGATGAAGAAAATCTGAAAGATTTCATGATAATTAATATCAAACCAAAGAGGCAAAATGAATTTATTTGATCTCAAGATCAAACTTCTCTTCCTCTTGCAAATCCCAAGCTCTGACTTTATTGGTGAAATGGTCTTAGTCTTGCAACTTTGATTCATTGAATAAGGATTCAAACCAGATTGACTTATTATAGACAATTTCAATCACATCCCCATGAATTGGTAGTTCATTAATACAATTCTGATTTTCGTTTTCATAAAATGTTGAGCATTTTAGCATGAAGAAATTGGAAACTTAATTACAAGTAATTCAGATTTAGCATTACAAACTTGAGGAAAAATGGAAAAACATCAAAATCTGGAAACACTAGTTGATTCTTGCCCTATGAAATTTTCAGATCATGTTTTCTTACCACCCTCCAATCTCAGAATTTTGAGGATTAACCTGTCTTAAATTCGCCTAGAATTATTGCTCCTTCAGATTTCAAAATTGTTGAACTCACTCGAGGAAATTGCTGCCTCTTTAAGGATGCAATTCACTGCTTCAAACTGATAAAATCATTGCCAATTAAGGAGTAGTTGACTGCTTTGAGCAGAGATGAAATGCTTTGAGTTTGTGTTGAAATGATTTGAATTCTTTCTCCTTATATAGGCGATGTATATTTGAAAAGGCACAACCCTCTAAGTAGGCCGACTTGGCCTTGATTAGCCAATGAAAAAAAAAAACTCGTTTGATTTAATTACTTCTAGCCCTCTAAGGCCGACCTGCATTAGGGAGGATAATGATTTTTTAAATATTTAATTACCCCTCTAACAAATTCGCAGTTTATTAATGCTTTGGCTGATCCATCTCATGGTGGCGGAAATTCCATATGTTAGAGGATTTTGTCCTTGGGGGATGGTGGAATCTGCCATCCCTCAAGGAATCCTTCCTTTGCTACATTTTCACCCACCTCTTCCTCGAGTTCAAACTCTTCCAATCGGCCCCCTCCTTATAAGTTTCGATCTTTATTCAAGCTGCGATGTCATTCCTGCTTTCTTGTCTATCCACTCAAGAATTGGAAGGCCGAGTTCACGTTTTATCACCATCATAGTAAATCGGAGTTTTAGGTAGGGAGAGGATTTTGTCCTCGGGGGATGGCGGAATCCACCATCCCTCGAGGAATCCTTGACTTTGCTCAAACTTCCTCCAATCGCGATCTTACTCCATCTTCCATCCACTTAATTCATCTTCAGCTTGATCAAATATTTTGGCAATCCAAGACAAGCTTCGGCCTCATTTGTCTAGGGGTGGGATTTAGTGTTGTTTGAGGATTTTGGGATCCTCATAGGCTAGCGGAATCTACCTAGCCAAGAGGATTCTCAAATCTGCAACTGTCATCCTCATTGTAAGACTCTTCAAACCTCATTTCATACACCTATTTTTGCTCCCATCTTTGTTCCAATTTTCGGATTGAATTCAGTCAACATCTAAGTTTCAATTGCCATTTTTTTGATGTTCATGATTTTGTGAAGTTGGAGGGTAAATTTATGTTTGCATCCAAATA
Organism: Thuja plicata; assembly: GCA_018584345.1. Taxonomy (NCBI): domain Eukaryota; kingdom Viridiplantae; phylum Streptophyta; class Pinopsida; order Cupressales; family Cupressaceae; genus Thuja; species Thuja plicata. Next base: position 454,367 of record MU217101.1, on the reverse strand, counting down.
GAGCCAAAGTGGAATTCATGGTGTCGGGAGGATTATTGAATCCTTGGGGGATGGTGGAATCCACCATCCATTCAAGGAATCTTCCTGCTTTCTTTTTGTTTCCAAAACTCACCTTTGCCTTGCATTACCTCTTTCGTTTGATCTTTCCCTGCCTTGATGGAATTTGTCTTGCACTTGATTAAACTAAGCCATTGAATTGCTCACATCTGAGGGCGGAAATCTGGCCCTCTAGAGGTTTTTCCTCATACTTATCATTTTTAGCATCCTCTAATCATGTTTATCTTGCACTCCGAATCTGCATTCTCATATCAAATTGAAGGGGAAGTCGAATTGCTTATATCTGTAGTTTCAAGGGCTTCCTTACCTCAACTTAGGCAAAGATTTTGTTCTTGAAGGATCAGAAATCCTTGGTAGGGAGCGGGTTCCCCCCCTACTAGAGGATTTCAACATTTTCACCATAGCAAAATTTCATTTTAAACCCTCTTTACTTTGCCATCAATCTTCCAGCTTTGTTTCTTAGGTGACTTGGTGCTCATTCCAATCTGATTTGGGCAGTCTAGAGGTCTGATTTCATGTTTGTCTTTCACTTTTCACCATCTGATCTTCATTCTCTCCCCAAGATTTTGACCTCAAATTATGCCAAACTTGGCTCTAATCACCTAAGGATCTGCTCATAGGTGGAATTAGGGAGTTGTGCAGGATTACAAGCACTAGAGAGAGGGCAAAATTTTAGGTGTGGAGAGGATTTCTTGAATCCTCAAGGGCAGGCGGATTCCGCCCTGCCTTGAGGATTATTCCTCATGTGACATGCTCCCCCTAAACTTAGTGAATTTCTTCCTTCTCTCAAGTTCTTCAAGGTGGACATGCAAGGGATATTCGTCTATTGGTTGAACTTGATCATAGTTTAATACCCTCATCTATCTATGCTCAAACTCAAGCCTAAGAACCTCGAAACTTGAAAATTGTCACCAACTAAGACTACCTAGGACTGCAACTCCTACTGCTAAAGCGAAAAGAGGGGGTCCCCATTTGCAATGGGGTGATCATTTGAAAACCTCACAACAGGTATCAAAAACAAAAGGAATCATATCCACAATAGAGGCAATCATATCTATAGCAGAGGCAATCATATCTAGAAGCAAAATATAAGGTGATCCTAGAAAGGGACATTACACCTCCATAGGAGGAAAAGTGAGAGACTATGTAGTCCCCCCATAATGAATATCATCTACAAGAATGGTAAGTGTTTGAAGACAAAACAAGATCCAATACTTACAAACCACTTGTCTCCCTTTACGAAGAAACAAAACCATGTATAGATGTAGGTATGCTTCCCATTGTGGATAGGAATTGGTACGAAGCGGAATCCAAATGTATGATGACGTCTCTGAAATCTGCTCATATGTCATCAAGACTTTGGAAGATGATGCCACAAACCAATCAGGAACATGCCCAATTATAAGAGAAGGTGACAAACAAGGGACCACTGGAAATTGATTTTGAACAAGATGCAAAGACGAAGATGAAGTGACAGTAGAAATGCAATAACTGTCATTAAAGAGGAAATAAATCTCCTAAAATATGTTTCCCAAATCTGAAATGTGAAACTCCACAAACAGTGAACCAATGCTTGTCAAATCAATAGACAAATAGATATCTCGTGCAGTGAAACATTGATAATGTGTTTGTGAGCCAAGTTTGAAAGATGATGATGCTCCTGCTGATCAGGAATGATGGAAGTCTCAAATGAAGGTGGATCAGCTTTTTTGATGAAGAATCAGGAACCTCCAAAGCAACCTCGACCGCATCTGAAGTTGCAAAATCTTCTGAAGGGTCACAGACATGGTTTATCTTGTTTGAGGAATGAAGAGGCACATTTGGATTGGAAAGAGGATCATCGAGAGATGGCGGAGTATCATGATCTCCATATAACTCCCAAATGTGATTTCAAAGAGCATGAGGATACTCAAAATGAATAAGTTGCCCCAAAAGATCATCTATATGATAAAAATAACTCTAATGACTTTAGAGCTGTAGCCTTTCCAAATAATATTCTCACAAGGTGTGCCAGGAAAAAGGAACAAAATTATACAAGTATGGCAATAAATGAAGCTCACTAAGATGAGTGATTATGAAATCGCTCCATTGTCTATAGTTCCCCCTCAGAGAAAAACCCATTACAACAATGATGATTTTTTTAAAAAATCTCAAAGATAGCGCCAACACATAAGAAGAGAAACTTCCAAATGATAGAATATAGCCAATGAGGCTAAAAACCAAGCAAAAAACTTGATTTGTCGATGAAGGTGGCGAGTGAAAAAAATTGGGGCCCGGATAGGGCACGATAGACAATGAGTTGGTGGGTTCCCACGCTAACAAGTTACCAAGTCACCTTTATATCATCAAATTGCCAACTGTATATGCTAAAGTCAACAACTCGCCCGAATCAACAAGCCACCTCCACACAGTCAACAAGCACAAACATCCCATTGTACAACGCGGGCGCAAGGCAAAAAACAAAGCACGAGAGCCTTAGCTCACACTTTGTTATGTATGAGTGTTCTATAAAGATAGCCGTAAGACTTGTCGCTTCGTCAATGTGGGACTAAAGTCCCGATAAATATGCTCAAGCCATTTTGTTTGTGGGTCCACAACTCCAATTAGAAAACCTTAATCACAAATACTTTGGAGAGTCCGCAAACTAGAAGTTGTAGAAATGATTATAGTTGCTTTGTCGTCTATGTCGTTGCCGCAAGTACTATCATTGCAGCTCCCAATATATTGCAGCTAATAAACTGGTTATACATTATCACTGCAAAATGAAAGTTGGTATTGTTGGTCAATAAAAGATATCATTGATCTCTGATTGAATGCCTAATCAAAAAGAAAATGCTGGCTAGTAATGAACTGATATCAAACAATAACTATCACCAGGAAAAATAGATAAGTTGGCCACCAATGATTGTGGTGTTGGTCCACGTAACTGGCGCCTGTCTTTGTCAAAAGACAAAACACTTAGAAGCAGTAAACAGTCTGTTTGAGACCAAAAGATAAATAGGCAAAATGAAACAACGCTAACTTGTAGAGAGATCTTCAAGGGCTGACTGAGGCATCAAACCGCCAATCACAAAGCACGATCCCTGTGGTCGATGAGCACAGGCCTATCTGATCAGCAAAAAGAATGAAACCACCAGTGAAGGTTATCACTGTTGGCTAAACAAAAACCAATTGCTATTTTGTTCTGAAGAGGCGAAATAGAAATTTGATAAAATTTCAAATGCTGATGATATTTGCAAAATGTTGGATGGAGCAAAATCTGCAAAAAATAAGGCTGGATTGAGCAGACTACATGCAAGGAAATAATCAGGGCATAGATTGACGCCACAATTTCATGAGCAATTCAGACTTCTCAAGCGGGCTGGAATCTCACTGCAACTGCTCTGATACCATGTAGATGCACAGAGGAGACCAGAAGCCGCAGCCTTCAGGATCTCACCAGGAGAAGCCAACCACCAGAAGATGCCAAGAAAGAAATACTTGATTGATTGATAATATTACAATGTGTACAAGCCTGCTTATATAGGCAAGGCAAGAATGAATATAGGGGATAGAAGGAGATGTGTATCCCAATCATATGCGAGGGTAGGTAAAGGCAACTACTTGGGTGCAAATAATAATGAAACGTAGGAAATATGAAACTATGACTAATATGACTTTTACCTAAAGTATGTAAATAGAATAAACTATTTACTCTTAACAATTATTTTATTACAATTCTATTATTATATAATATATAATATATTATAACTGTATATTTACATCATAATATATTAATATAATGATATATTTTAATTATATTATTATTGTATTACATTAATATTATCTTAATAATATAGTTATAATACAATAATTAAATGATTATATTGTTTTGTCACAATTATTATATTGTAGTTTTAATATAAATTAAAAAAAGGAATGAAAACAAAAAAAAACTGAAGTAAGAAAAAGAAAGATAAAAGATGGGTGCAACGGACAGGTTTGATGCCCTATTACCCACACCTTGCTGCACAGGTGCTTGATCCCATGGGCTACAGGACCCTGGGGCTTGCACAGATGTAGTGGGTATTGCAGCTCCATGGAGGGCCAATGGCCCCAAATCTGTGCTCCATAGGGACTCGTTCTTGGTACCCCCATCCCCGAAACATTTTGGGGACCTAGGGACTTGGGGTTCCATTGCCTAAAAAAGACCTTTATACTAGTAGTGACTCAAACTTGAGCTCCAATTTCAATACAGACGTACCAATTGCATCCGCTGATTGACAATGAAAGTATTTGAATTTTGTTAATTGTTTGTCATTGCTCATGTGATATCTCAATTCAAGTCTAATGTTATTTATTAAGCTTCTATAATGCCTATGATGAATGCTATAACAATGTTACAATATGAATATTTGAAATTTCTCTATTTTTTAACAGCCATTCACTATTGTTTTGTTTTAAGAAACAGCTCAAACATATCCCCATACTGGAAACACATCCTGCCGTCTCCGTCCCCGTCCCCAAAACTTAGCAGAGCATAGTCCCAAATAAAAAAAGTGTAATCTCTTTGCTGCTGCGGTTTTCCTAAAACTTTCCTTCCAAATTTCCTGATACCCTAACCATGCCGACCCTATGATTTTTCTTGATTGATTTTTACCCAATTTTCTCTGGATTTTAAAGCGTTTACATGTCAAAGTCTCTTGAAAATCGCGAGTCAATGTTTTTGTTAAAAACATGATTTAATGAGGGAAAAAATTGGTAAACTGGGTTTTCCCAAATCATGAATTGTGCTTGTATGGCTGGGTCAAATGTTTTTTGAAGCTCCAATGTTTGAAACCCTTAACAAACAACTTGATGCATAATTGTTTTTCACAATTCTGCAAATTAATAGCTAAATATGAGGGAGGGCAACAGTCCTAAATCAGAATCCCTGAAAATCAGCAATATTAAAATGATACAACAGCTGCAATAGTGGAATCCCTTGCAAAGCATAGCAACAAAGAGGTTGGAAACACCTATACAATGATTGGAACCACTTAAATAACTGCAACAAACTGAAAACCACTCAATCCCATGACCGAATATATCCATATGGCTGCAAATGGTGGAGTATAGTCATTGGAAATGGCATTATGTGGTGGGTGGTCTTTGTCATGTTTCTTGTGCAAACATAGATGAAAAATGCGAGTCTCTCACCTAGTTTGTATTTTGGTGAAAACAAATCTGAATTTGAGCTTCTTCTGTTAAATTCACTGACATTTCAAAGTACCTTTGTACTGTGTCAACTACTTCCTTTATATGAAATAAGCTTTATAGATGAAAAAAATGACATTAACTCGCAGAAACCGTGAGCCCAAACCAGCGGCAAGTGACTTGTGCAAAAGCTTGGCACCATTTTTTTGTTGAAAACTGCAGTGATTTGTCCCTAAAAACTTGCTTGCCAAAACCTGCACTTTTTTCATGAAATTTGGCCAAAAACTCGTTGAACATGAAAATAAACGCTAAAAAGTGATTAATATTTACCATTTTAGAGGCCATTTGACGTATTTTTGCAATGTGACTAGGAGTTTTTGCGATGCAACAGACAAGTTAAACACGCAACTAGGGTTTGGCTAAATGCAAGAGGGAGGAATCCAAGTTTTGTTTTCATGACTCACTATTTGCAAATAATCTTTTTTACAATATTAGTTGCATTATACAAAAGATTCAAAAATACAATAGATCAAAACTGCAAAAATGTGATTTACAGTATAGTAAAAAAAATAATAAACTATATAGAATAGTAACATAATTATACTTTATTGTAGAAAATTATATTATTCTATATTATTTTAATTGGTTTCCATAATTTAAAAAATACAATATAAATACTGTTTATTAATTTAATTAATTTACTGTATTTTAAAAAAATTATAATAAATATGCTTTGTAAATTAGCTATACTACACTAGAAAATTTAATAATGTATGTTAGAAAAATATAATAAATGTGTGCACTGTGTAATATACTGTATATATATGGGTGATTCCCATAGAGTGTTGGTTAAGTGGTTGTGGTATTGTTGTGGACACCAAGGGTTTTTTAAAAATATATTGTAAATATGATGGAAATCAGTAATATGTTCTACAGATTCAATACATGTGTGTTTTTGAAGAATATTTTGAAGTATTATCTATTTTCAAATGTTCGATAAATTTGTGGAGTTATTGCTGATTTTTTCTCAAAATTCATAATTTTTTTGGGTTGACTGAGTCATTGCCGAGTCCGAGTTTTTCAAGTATGCTTTGAAACGTTACGTCCTCTTTCTTGGGCTTTGACCAAGGCATGCTCAAAGTTGGGCTCCTTTGTCCTAGTCTAGGTTACTGAATCGACACATTTATAGGTCATTTTGGGTACAAAATGTGCAGTTGGAATTAAGAGAAACGGAATAAAAATTCCCTTTGAGAAACAAATGTAAAGGCATTTAGAAAGAATTTCAAGTTTTAACTAAATTTAATAAACTTACATCAATAGCAAATGCTATCCAAAATTAATGGATTCAAAATAGGTTTGTCAAACATTTTCTTAAAAAGAACTATAGAATAAGTGTGCCATCAGATTGACATTGCATTTTAACAATGCATACTGCACAGTAAACATAATTACAGCCACTTCTGAGATGATTTCCATGTATGAATCAAAGGATAATTGGAAATGGTAACTGAAAACCCAGAAAACACCTGTTGTTTGGTTTGTGAGTTTTCTTTGGGTGCTGGTGGATTGAACTATTCAGTCTACAGTATCTATGGAAAATTTGGGTGGTGATTAAGGGCAGCCAAAAAGAACAGCAAGGCATTCAAGAAGCTATTGCATTCTTTTCCCTAATTTTCTGAGTGGAGCATTAAAAATGAAATGTTGTGGCATTTATTTCACTAATTTTTTTGAGCTGAGCATTAAAGATGGAATGTTGTGGTAGATTTTAAGAGTGGCCAAAAGCAACAGCAAGGCATTCTTGAATGCATTAATTTCTGTAAATTTCTGAACGGAGCAAATAACATAATAAAAAATTTCAATCACCATTAAGTTAGCCACATCCCAACTCAATTTTAAACTTTGGGTGAGAAAGTAAAAACCCACATAGGTGGTAATTCTGTAAAGCAAAAGGTTCGCAATAAATAAATAGAAATTCTAAATAAAAAATTCCTCTCTCACAACTTTCTGTATCTGGTTCAGATAAATCACCCTATGCCATCCTGTGAATCTGGTTTAGAATATTATCCAAATACTTTATAGCCAATGGGAACACAAGTATACTTCTAGCAAGAGTGAGCACTATGCAAAAGCCATTGATTCTCATAATGGTACACTATAATAATTAAATCAGTTTTTTAAAGAGTTTTACAGCATTGTTTGAATGTTTTGCGATGGACGGCAATCCATTTGAGGGCGTGAGACAGGTTTGTCGAGGTTCTGTGGACTGGCAAGTCCACTTGAAAAAAGCCGATTATGTTGTGATATTGCTATCGGGATTTAATTGTGTAGTTTTTGAGTCAACTCATCGACCCATGTATCATGAGTAGTGGTTCACAAGAACCCATCTCTAATGAGAATGAATGAAACACTTAGCACTCATTGAATCTAGGGGATGTTCACAGAGGTGAAGCATTGGGCCTTCCCGGGTGGTCACCCATCCCAGTACTACTACTTTTAATTATGCTAACTACAGTAAATTCTGTGCTATGCTCCCATGCTTTAGAATTTATAGCGTTTCTAAGAAAAAATAATAGAAATTTTTTTCTCTCTCAATCAGAGAACTAACAAAATTTTACTCCATGCAACTGGACAAACATACTCTCTATGGGGGGAAGATTCAGATTTTACTATCTACATGCTGTTGTAGGTTGCCAAAAAGAACACAATGCTTGTGCCATAAAATTGAATGTATCACCATGGAAAATCATCTATTTTAGAAGTCCTTGAGAAGTGGGCGGCTAGTTCAAATTTTGGAGCAGATAATTTAATAACAGAATGACATAATTTGAAATATAAAATGGTATGGTCAAATGGTTTTGACATGCTACATGGTTCTTACACTCAACTTTTTTTAGCTTCTTATTCTTTGATTCTGTGTATACGAGGCATTAATTTCTTCTATTTAGAAAGTCATGCATGGAAGGGAATACCGAACACGCCTTATTATTTTTTAACAAGATACTAGCTCTAAGAGGGCAGCTGATTTTCAAATGTACATAATATGAACATTGGGTTGTTGGTCAAATTTCGGGAATTAAAGGGATACATTTTTCTTCTAATTAAATAGAAGATAAATATTATTGATTATGTTTCTACAGTGTTTCGATTAAACAAAATACAAGGAGAATGTGAATTCAAGGACCAAAATAGGTTTGCTTGAGATTGCAACATTAATGGAAAATACACAACACGGAAAACCCTTATGTAGTCTGTATTTAGTCTACTGATAATTTAAAAGTTGTTATAGGATGCAGGAGAAAATATAGACCATTATGCTCTTAAGATAACTAGAGGAGGATGAAAATTGGCATTAAAGATTTTAAATTTCTCCCTTCAAATACTTTCATGCTTTTTTCAGGCAAGCTCTTCAAATTCTTCTTGGTTACCAACCAGAAGTCACTTTATTGGTATGGGATACGATGCTCTAGTAGTGGACGAGGCTATACAAGAAGTTGGTATGGCTTCTTTTTTGGCATATTTTTTTGGATTAATGTTTAAGCCTTAGTTTCCTTTGAGTTGATATTGAAGTTCATTATGTTACCTCTCATATTATTGCCCCTCTTTTATTGTTCTAGGCTCAGTGAATGAAAATGCAATATTGGAATGTATAAGGAATAATCAGGTCAGTGACTTTTTACTCTTTGCTCTCCCCATTTCATTGGAATGCTATTAAATTATGTGCTCCTTGAGATTGGTAATGTCACTCACCCTTGAGATTTTGGGGAGTTAAAAATGTTTGCTAAATAATATAGTTTATGTCATAAATATCATTTCGATTTACAGGAATGCTCATCCGATTCAGATTGGTGCTTAATTAAAAGGCATTTTGTGAGCATGGGTTTCTCTTCTACCATAGTGGACAAAGCACTCGAAGAATGTGGTATGAGAATGCCTTAAATATGTTTAGTCCGAGTTGATATATTTTTGACTTATAAATGGTGAATATTTATATTTCTTTGACTTTTCCTGGGGTTCCTCTTTATTTTTCTGTTTCAGGGACAGACGATGAGGCACGTATACTTGAGTTCCTCACAAATTACAAGGTAGTCCATTTACATTTCATTCCATCTTTTACTATGTGTGTTTATAAACTCGCTCGACTTATCAAATTAGCAAATTCACTTTTCTCATTTATTGTCTCTTAAATTGGGACAAAAACATGTGGGCTGTTAAGCTGGAGATGTGGGTCAGCCCCAAAGTTTTGGTCTGTGGTGATGGGATAGTTCTATCTTAGTATTTTGAAAATTCTTAGAGAATGTGGAAATATTAACAAGAGTGGCAGTGTTGTATGTCCTTTGATTCACAGGAAAGCTCATGCGAATCATCTTTATCCAAAATCAGGAATCATTTTACTTTGATGGGTTTTCCGTCTGATATTGTCAATAAAGCTATTGAAGAGCATGGTATGGAATCTATGGATACACCTTAGGCTTGTTTGTATATTTTTTATATTTATATCTTTGACTTTTCCTGAGATTCCTTTTTATTTTTCTGTTTTAGGGACAGAGGATGAGGCACTTATACTTGATTTCCTCTCAAATTATAAGGTTTTCCATTTACATTTCATTCCTTCTTTTCCCATGTGTGTTTATTAACTCTCTTGACTTATCAAATTAGCAAATTCACTTTTCTCATTCAATTTCTCTTAAATTGCGACAAAAACATGTGGGTTTTAAGCTGGAGATGTGGGTCAGCCCCAAAGTTTTGGTCTGTGGTAACTGGATAGTTTTATCTTAGTTTTTTGAAAATCCTTGAAGAGTATGGAAATATTAACGAGAGTGGCAGTGTTGTATGTCCTTTGATTTACAGGAAAGCTCGTGCGAGTCATCTTTATCCAAAATCAGAAATCGTTTTACGTTGATGGGCTTTTCTTCCGATATTGTCGATAAAGCTATTGAAGAGCGTGGTATGGAATCTATGGATACACCTTAAGCTTGTTTGTATATTTTTTTATATTTCTTTGACTTTTCCTGAAATTCCTTTTTATTTTTCTGCTTTAGGGTCAGAGGATGAGGCACTTATACTTGAGTTCCTCATGAATTATAAGGTAGCCTATTTACATTTCATTCCGTCTTTTGCCATTTGTGTTTATAAACTCTCTTGACTTATCAATTCAGCAAATTCACTCTTGACATTCAATTTCTCTTAAATTGTGACAAAAACATGTGGGCTATTAAACTGGAGATGTGTGTCAGCCCCAAAGTTTTTGTCTGTGGTGATTGGATAGTTTAATCTTTGTATTTTGAAAATCCTTAAAGAATGTGGAAATAGTAATAAGAGTGGCAGTGCTGTATGTCCTTAAATTTACAGCGAAGCTCATGCGAGTCATCTTCAGCTTCAATAAGGAATCATTTTATGTTGATGGGGTTCCCGTCTGATATTGTCAATAAAGCTATTGAAGAGCGTGGTATGGAATCTTTGGATACACCTTAAGCTTGTTTTTATGAATGATGACATTTGATGTTGATTATATGGCAAAATACTTAATTCTATTCTTTGATATGCTCACTAACTGCCTGTTGATTTTTTGGTTTAGGAATTGAGGACGAGGCTGGAATTTTTGAGTCCATCTTGACCTATGAGGTAGTTTATACACTGCTTATTCTTTTCATGCCTTTCCTAACTACTTCCAAAATATAAATAAGCTCTAGTTCCTGGTTTACATCAGCAGTTGATGTTAAAGAAAAAATTATTGAAGAAATCAAGTTCACACAACGAGGATTTACTCACTCAATCAGAGAGTTCAGTGAGTGAGGTCACAGATACAGATGACGAAGATATTGGACAATTCGATGAGGTATAGCTTGTAAATTGTAGGTTTTGTTCAATTTGCTTTTTATGGCTATTGATTGTTCACAATGTATATGAAAAACTTGTCATGGTTGTGGAAAAGTTGACTCATAAGATAAGTAGAATATTACAAGTATTAAATGAATAATATAATATCTTAGCCAGCAGATTAAGAAATTAATCTGTGTAAATAAATTCTAATTGTAAATTGTGAAACCCTCGACTTGTGATCATTTTTTTGGGTATTTGTGTATGAGTGCATGGTTGGTGGAATTAATGCATGCCTAGCATTGTTATCACTGCAGTAACATGTTTCCTACATATGAGAGCATGAGAAACACTAGATATGAAGTTTAAATAAATTGGGGATTCATAGAATAGTAATGCCATTATACATTCAGTTAAATTTTTTCTATAATTCTAGTACAAAGCAAAGGATGCCGATGGATCATTTCATAGTTGTGTTTTCCTCATTATAAAGGAAATTTGTTGTTTGATCATTAGAATAATATTGTACTAAATATTTAAGCTTTGATATGAGTGAATACGCAATGCTGATGTGTAGAGGTTTCCATAATGTTGGTTTATAGCAAGTCCTACCCATAAACTAAGCCATTAATGTGGTACAACTTTGATACTGATACTATGAAACCCAAAATGAAGAACTTGACAGTATGCTTTACATACTTACATATTTATTCAAAGCAAGACTTCATGGTAGAACTCAAGCAAGTTATTGATGCCAATAGCCACTGCAATGGTCATCACAAAGAGTTAAGTACTCTCTCTCTCTCTCTCTCTCTCTCTCATTACTAGCAACTCTACAGATGTTTGAGTCCTGTGTACAACTAATTTGCTTTGCCTAAACAGTCATGAAATGGAGAAAGATGAAAGTGAAATAGTTTAACAGAAAAACAAATTCTTAGCATTAGATCCCAGTTCCAAGAACCACTTCATTAATCAGAAGGTCTAAAATGCAAATTGAGGAGAGAGATGTTGTCAGTTGTCACAGATAATTTATTGCCTGTTCAATTTTTAAGAGCAGTAAATTCAACGTGCGAATTGACTATAGATATTTTGGGGACTGTTACAAATATCAAATCCTTCTTTTAGGAACTTGTTTACTGCACCCAAATAGCTCTGATATGGACAAATTTGATATCAGTGAGATGTACATGAAATGCCATGAAACCCTTAACATTGTCTTCCAGTTTAAGGATGACAGGAGGTCCAGAATGCAAATTCAGGGGAGAGTGTTGATGTTTTTGCACAGAATATAGCTTCTTGGTTTATGCCTATATCTAGTGCGTACAGACAACACTCGGATTGAACTTACCCCTTTTACAAAAATTAAGATAACCAAGAGTTCAATCTAATTCTGTGTCTCAGTTTCATGCAACATGGTTTGAGAAATATAAGGGAAAGGCAAGGACTGGTGTGCTTATTTTATTGGACTTTATTATTTTTGAGCCTAGCAATTATTTTCTGAAACTGCTGCAAACCACCTACAGCAAACTGCATCCGCCATAAAGTTCTGACTGGAATTGCTGAAAAACCAGAAATTCTGTAAGACGTGAAATCTGAAAATGCTTGGGAAAAGATTTAAAATTTAAGCTGCTGTAAAAATTCTGGGGCAAACTATAGGTCTGTAACATGAAATCACAAGAAGATAATAATTGTCAGATGTCTAAACCACGAAGAAACCAAACTATAATATTTACTTGAAATTAGGCAATGACAGGTAGATAGAAGAAAGAACTTTTATGGGAAGGTATGTGTGTGAACTCATGCTGTATCCAAGTGCATTATGGGCACTACACTTGACCATGGATATATTTTTCAAGATTATCAACACATGATTATTCTGAAACGTCCAAGACATTGATAATGTTCCATAAATTATAATTGAATCTGAAAACATGGGTTAAATCATGATTGAATCTCTGGTGAAAACTCCAGGGCAAAACCTTTATATAGAATCTGATATTGCAAAAAGCTAAATGGTACACAAATTTCTGTAATTGTGATGGAATATAATTGTTTATTTGGTGGGAAATGGATGTGAATAGTAAATGGAAGATAGATAACTTTACTGATTACTGATTAGTTATCAGTGCCAATTTGCTGACTAAGGCTCAATGCAAGAGAAGTACCAGTGTTGCTTTTGGCTGAAAACACAGTTTCTGTACAGCTATACTTAACTTCTGTCTAAAGAATGAAGACCTTCTAGAACCTATGGAACTTTTATGAGCCTTTTCAAGTGTATGACAGTTATACTTATAAGTGTTAGATAGTGGGTCAAATCTACGATTTTGAGTTAGCGGATTTGCCAGTCGACAATTCTATCTGCACATGGTATAAGCTGAAGATGGCACAATCTAGGAGAATTTTCCATTCTTTAATACACGGATGATTGACTCACAAACATGTGAATATTTAGAATTAGCTATGGACCTTTCTAATTCTGCAACTGAAGTATGTTTGGTAGTGGTTCCAATCAACCCTTGTATGCAGTGAATTGATCATTCTATGATAATACGCCAATGAAATATGTGGTAAACCATGTATAAACTAGAATGAAATTTGATTTTTATTTTTTAATAATTGAAAAAATTTAATCAGTTACAATGAAGGTACTCTTAGTGCCCATAGAAGTGCTTTTTCTTCGATTGCCTGACCTTGTGAAGCTTCTAACCTCAGGCAGAGTTTTTCCATGTCATTGTAAGGATGAAAGGGTGTCACCTTCATAATATGCTAGAAGAGTCTTATAAGTGATGGCACTTTGACAAAACTGTGCCTGGAAGATTTCTTGTAATCATTTGCTAATCTATCCATTCTTTGCATCCAAATCTCATTAGCTTTTGTTAGGAACTTATTAGAATAATGCAACAATGAGCATTCTGCAAAGTCGTTAGTTTGAAATATTGGACCATGACACTACACCATTGTTGCCCTATTTTTGGCCCCCGTAGTAAAAATCGTCTAAGTCTAAGTGTTCCCACCCTTCAAAACTTTTTCCGCCTTGGCTATTTTTATTCTAGTCGGGAATTCGGTATTTAGGTGTTGTTCGGGAACCATCATCGGAATCTGAGTCTTCAATTGGAACTGTCCTTCTTTCCGCCTTCTTTGTCTCTTTGGTTGTCACACTCTTGGTCAGTGAAGTTAAGTGTATTTTGTTCTGCAAAAATCAAGCTTTGGAGTTGACAAGGACTTCTGGAACTATCTTCGGAGTCCGAATGAGGAAATGGAATCAACGGAAGTTCGGAGAAGACAAAGCATTTTATGAAGGGAAACTCATTCGGAAAAGGAACTTGGTTCTTGAATTATTATCGGAAATCTGGACACGAAATGGAACTAAGTGAAGCCAAGAGAAGCTTAAAGATTATTAAAAGAAAAGAGTGCGAGAAGAAAACCTTGTTCCGGAACAACTTTCGGAATCCGAAGGGTGAACAAGAACTAAAGAAGGCTAAAGGATTAGCTAGGAGATATTCAAAAATTAATAGGTCGGAATGAAGTCTATGTTCCAGAACTATCTTCGGAGTCCGAAGGAGAAAACATAACTTCGAAATTAAGAAAGAAATTAACTCATGAAGGAGTTCCAATAAAACTTTCGGAGTCCGAAGGAAGAGTGGGAACAAACTAATTAAAAAGAAGATGGTTGTCGGGGGAAATAGTTTGAATTGGAAAAGGCGGAGCTAATAAGGCGTTCTAAAATTATATCGGAATCCGAAGCTTGAAGCAAAAGTATAATGAAGTAAGAGATAAGGAGAGAATAGTACCACTATTCAGGAGTTCCACCCATTGCTATCATCTCCGATGGTTTTAAAAAAAAAGGCGACAATCTCAAAATTAAAAAGGATGACATGTCCTGACGATTCAAGAAGTAGACAGAGCATTAATTGTTGAAAGGATAGACATTAATGGTGTTGCAGGAGCAATTCCTTCCTTCCTATTAAAGCTTTGTAAATGCAATTTCTTAGTCATTCTACAAAAAGAAAAGTTGGAGACAGAGTTCAAGCTAGGGCATCCAAGTCTTCCGTTCACGGTTTACGATAATTCTATTACAGTGAGTTGGCTATCTGCTCTCAAGCTGTTATCTTGCTAGTATTTTTGTTAAATATTGTAGAATTGTCGTTATTACAAGCAATCATGAAGCATAAATATGTGGGGTATGATCATTTAAACGACTTGGAATGTGAATGGAACGAAATTGGGGATACTAAAGTAACCCATGTGAACCTAAGAATTCCGGGATAGAATAAGACGGGAACCTAGACACCCAATAACTCAAAAACTGGTGGAAAGTGAGTTAATCCAAGCTGCTGGTTTTTTGGTCTCCGTTCAGTGTGTAGATTTGGTGATGGAGTGTTAAGCAAATATAATTCTGACACCAGATAGATTAAAACTCAGGATGAAAAAGTCCTTATCACATTTGATAGACACTATAGAGAGTTATTTCAGAATACTTGCTAGGGAAGCCTATGCAAACTGGGATTTTGCTCTGTCACAGACATAATTCGGCTAGAAAAGGGCTTACTTCAAAATAGAGATCGCTAAGCGCTGGTATCACCCACCCAGAGCAGGATCATCGAAGCTGCCTAAAACAATCCACAATACCTCTATCAAAGAGGAAATTGCAGACATTATAGTGCTATTGCACATGTTGAGAGGCGATGAGGATACTTATTGCCTGGATGAGTGGATGTTTTTCTTTGTCCAAATGATTTGCGCAGAGTCTGGATTTTTAGATTGGGCCAAAACAATTAGCGACAAAATATGTGATTTGGTGAAAGCATTCAGGCTCAATCAATTCTTTTATGTCTTCCTATCTAATTTATGCTCGAACATGTACTCAAATTTGGCCAAGTTTGGAACATGTAGAGGAGTTTGATGATGATATACAAATATATGATTTCTATCCCAGCCTGCAACTTTAGAATAGCTACGCGAATTTTCGCAGAGTAAATGATGCCTTCACCATGAGGCTGGTAAGGGAACTACAAGGATGTCTGGAAAGGAGAATTTCTCCAGAGGCTGCCGCATTAATCAAAACATACAGAAGTTATTTCATTCAATTTCTCACGTTCACCTATATAAGAATAGGAGCCTTTGATGATTTTCCGTGGAAGTTACCACGTTATGTAGATGACAAGATAATAATGGTGGAATTATGCAGACAAATTTGCGAAGTGAACAAGAGTTGCGCAGAGAAGCACAAAGATTTTATTCCGTTCCCCATTTCATTGGGAATTTATACATACGCTTCCTCTAATGCCATTAACATGACAAAGGCAGCCAACAAATATGGCATGGAGAATTATGAGGTACCGAGACCCCATTTTGATCCCAGTGATTATGTTAGAGATAATTTACAGCTAGGGCTTGCATATCGCCATGTTCCCAATATTGAAGATTTTTGGGCTGACTGTATAGACGACCTGGAGGTAAGGAGAAGGTCGTGGTCACGGTTGAGTGTGAGCCAAATAAAGGCTTTCAATTTTCCCTTTGACATTCAGGGTATTGCCGATGATGGGTCAAATGTTGTAGACCCAAAGTACTATGCTAAGGTGCAGAGTACTCCATTGGAGCCCATAAACTAGGATGCACTTGAAATAGATGACCTCGATGTGAGAACAACTCCAATCCTAAGGACACAAAAATGGTTGGTGAAGGAGAGGGGAGGAACTCAGGATACTACACCATCAGGTATGCCATCAGTAACACCAAGCTCAACCACACCATCTGCTCAGGTAACTCCCACTCCCAGTACCACTGTGATTGATTTGTCTGGGACATCAGGCAGAGGAGGAATGGAGAACCTTCAAAGAAACCCACAAAAACTCTTCCCACTTGTAGGGCATCTTCCTCCCCAATGTTGATCTCACCACTGACAGTGCAGCTCCAGAGCAACCAAAAGATACTCAGCTGGACCAAACAGGGCAAGGAGATCAGAGTGGTCCCGATGCATCAACATCTATGCAACAGGTCGGGGATAAAGGAAAAGGTATAACATTGGATACTCAGCAAAAGGTGGGAGGACAGGGCAATGTATCTAATTTTCCATTTTCAGCTAAAACCACAACTCCTCCCGTGAAGAGAATACTCACCTTTTCTCCAGATGATTTGATGTCTGCTTCAAAGGTGCTAGCAACTCCCACATGGTTGCAAGAAAGCATTGAGAAGAAAAGAAAAAGGAAGGAGGATGTTTGCCATCCGAAGGATGCCATCACACAAATCTTGCAACATACTCCTCCCCCTCCAAAAACCAAGAAGCTAAAGACCACTTCCAGGTTGATTGAGGATGAGCAAACAAGACACGTCGTTCTAGAAATAGCACACCTAGTGGTAGACAAAGAACTAGATTCCACTACTGCAGATGATTACACGGTGACAAGAGTCAACACTGGAGATCCTGAATTCAATAAGGATGTGGGCCTATAGCAGTTCTCGAATCAATTAATGCGTAAGAGGTTAGAGAAAACCAAGTTGGATAAGGACCAATTGAAAGTCATGGTCCAATTGCTTTCTGAAAGCCTCAGATCAGTTTTAACTCCACTCAAAACAAACAATTGATCAATCAATTGCAAGTAGACAGTCTATTCGGGAAGGTTACTCGAGAATGGATCATGGATTTGAAGGTAAGGGGACTTCCATTTATTGATAAACTCAGTGAATCATATGATGCTCTTATTTTGGCTAGGAACGCAGTGTTGTTGGAGCTAAGGGTGGCTAAATTGGAGGATATCACACAAGCAAAATATGAAGCTAATTAAAGAAATAGTTGATTTAAAGGTCCCTACTGCTGTCGGCCTAGGTATTCTCAAATCAGAGGACCAACCCGTACATAAATGGTTATTCATCTTGGGCTATAAACTCGAATGTATAATAAGAAGTGTGAAGAATTTGAGGAAGTTGCTAGAGGAAGAAAAAGAGATGATAGACCAAGTTTTGACCTATTTCAAAGATATCGAATGCAATCTTCATCAAAAGGATAGTTCTGGAGTGGTCATTGCAGATGGACTTAAGAGTCAGTATCAGCAGAACATTGACACCATAACAGCTCCTCAGACCTTCTGTAAGGAAGAGTATGAAAAGTTAGCCAAGATCAATACCACTTTGATATGGTGTGGGAACCACCACTTAACTTTCCTTGCCAAAGCTAAGGAAATTAAGGAACAAAGCACTTATTGGATGATTCGTAACACTAACGTCACACTGCCAGATATCGATGATATCACTGAGGCAACCAACGCTATGCAAGCACATAATGAAGCGCAAAAGGCTCAGAAGAAAGCAACGGCAACAACGGTGACAGGTGGAAGAAACACCACGACACCATGACACTTGGCTCTGTGTTATTTTTAGTTTCATAATTATTCTGGTCATTTAAAAGACTTCATTTTACTTTATGTTTATTTTTGGAAGTTTAAAAGATAGTTTCTTGTAACCGTCTCGGTGGGGAGACCAAAAGACTATATATGATGAATTGAATCTCAATGCAAGGGATCGACAGTTTGATTCCTAAATCTCCCCTGCTACTTATATAGTTGAGTGTGACTCAGATTTAGAATTAGCTGTTGTTCATATTATTTCTCTTTTTCTTCAGATTAATAGTGGTGAATGAATGAGTATCATAAGTGGATGAATCTGAACTATCAGACTTTGCTTCTGTGTTTATGATTCAAGGTGTTCTTTGAGGCACTATCTGCTACGCTTGTTTATTTCCTGGTATTGTTTGGAGAAATGAATTTTAAGTCAACTCATTTTGCATTTTCACCTTTGTGTGGAAATCTAAACAGTAGATTTCGATTCTGAGTATTTTGAGGCTGGTTATTTTAAATATGTTATTTGTGAGTAATTCGTGGTGATGGTTATTCACTAATTGCCTTTCCTGCTTTCTGGTAAAAAGCATACCCCATTTAGATTATTTGAAGAACGAACCTTTGAATTCATTGCATATTTATAAGGGAGCTGTACCTTTTAATTCAGAGATTGAATTGTTATAATTCATTCAACTGTGGTAAAACAGAGTGGTTTTTCGTGGGCTAGAGTCATTTCTTTGAAAAAGCCAATCTGTTAACCAACAACCATAACACCTTGTCCGGAAAACAATTTTATTGATTTAGACTTGACACAAAAATGATAACAAATGGACATCGAGTGGTACAATCTTTGAGTTTCAGATGGGTACAACATATGGAAAAAATTAGGTATCATCAAGGAGGACCAACCAATTGACCTTGAAGAAATTGGTTCAGATTTTGAGTGGAATGCAGATGATGATGTCCTTGATGATTGTGATGGTTATGATCTCTTTGATGAGTGCAACTAGGATAGTGATGTGGTGGAACAATTCAGCAAAGGCTTTTACCTAGGAGCTTCGACATTAGGACCTGCAATTCACTACTTTATCTCATTTCATGGCAACAAGAATCATCAGCTACATCTGATGTTTTTGAATCTTGTACTTACTTAGTAGGTTGGCTTGTACAAAGTAGATTCTAATTGAAAATTTGAAAACTATTAGCATGTAGTTATCATTTATTTACCATGTAGTATGCATGGTGCAATGCACTGCAACAGTAACATAACTGTGTAAATCTATATTCTACAATTCAAAGTTTAAAATCTCATTGTATTTGCTCTCTATATCTCTATGCTATTAAGTTATTTTAAATTTAAATGACAGCAGATCTCTCTCTCTCTCTCTCTCACACACACACACACGCGCGCGCGCGCGCACACACACACACACACAAACACACGCACGCACACACATGTTTTTTTGCAGTCTTTTTGAAAATCCTACTTTTTCATGATTAAGAAAACCCATTCTTTTGAAAGAATTTTAATCCTTTGGTTTGTTGATTTTTTCCTAAAAGAATTTTTCTGGTATGATTGTAACAATGTCAAAATGAACATGTTTAGCTGCATTTAGCAGCAAGCTAGTAATCACAACCCACACGCTGGTAGAATCACCAGCTTTGATACCACTGTAATGTTCCGAGCTACGTCCTGCGCCTTCGAACAGGAATGAACCGAACAAACTGGAGGCGTGCAGTTCAGAGACCGTACGGTACAGAGCAAGACAGGGCTGTACGGTACAGGGCCAGGAGGCCGTACAGCTGGAGGACAGGGCCGTACGGTATAGGGCCAGGAGGTCGTACGGTACAGGATCAGGAGGCCGTACAGCTGGAGGACAGGGCCGTACGGTACAGAGCAAGACAGGGCCGTACGGTACAGGGCAAGACAGGGCCGTACAGCTGGAGGACAGGGCCGTACAGCTGGAGGACAGGGTCGTACAACTGGAGGACAGAGCTGTACGGTACAGAGCAAGACAGGGCCGTACGGTACAGGGCCAGGAGGCCGTACAGCTTGAGGATAGGGCCGTAAGGCTAGTAGAGAAGGCCGTACAATGAAGGGAAGTGCGCCAAGATACTCAATGAGTCTTCCGGAGGGTTGAATGATGATTTCCCTTCGATTGATAATTACACAGAACAGTACATCGATCGAATATGATGTCTATGAAGTATTATTGAATCAATTAATAGTGTTTCGGATT
>MU217101.1:381516-416561 GCA_018584345.1 Thuja plicata | reverse complement strand
TGTTATTGGTATGCAGTTGGTTCAGTGATAGCAGGGATGTCACGTGCTTCTACCTATGGGATCCAGGTGGAGGTTGGAATTCAGTGTGTTACCGGATTGCTTGAGGACAAGCAATCTTAGGGAGGGCGGACTGTAATGTCCCCATTTTTGTCAGCATTTGAGTTTAAGAGATTAGCTTATTATTGGGATCCTCGTAGGCTAATTATTGCGGATAGAGGATCTTCTGAGACACAGACTTGGCTTGGGAGGGTCTTGTCTTCCCCACAATTCAGTAAATTACAGGTTGGTCTTCGTTTGGCTTAAATTGGACTTCGTTTGAGCTTAGTTTTGTGTGCTTACTATTTGTGGTAAGTCGGGTGTTGATTGAGATTGACCCTTTCTATTTTTGGAAAGTGCATTTGGCCACATGGAGAAATAATAGGTGTGACTCCTATTTCAGACGGCATATTAAAATGATGAGTATTTTAGGAGTTATTAAATTTTAGTGGCCAAATTATTATTAAATCATTAAATGGCTTATTATAAAGTTTTAAATTAACTTTATAATTTCACTTAAGTTGAGGGTTGAGTCATCATTGGAAGGGACCATTTATTTAATTGATGATAAGCCTAAGTCACATTATGTGATGTCCCCTTTTCAAATAAGGATTTAGTAAATAATAATAACAAAGACGATATAAGATTAAATAAGTTTTAATTAAAGATTTAAACTTATAAGGAATCATCACAAGCCATAATCGATAACACTAATACACTATTCATATATGGCTCAAATCTTTACTTAACCACATTAATAATAAATAATGTTATTATTAATCAATACAATATTATTGATTAATATAATTAATTAATAATATATTGTTAATCAATGTTAATTAATATATAATCAATCCATACCATATTAATAATATAAAATCGTACATAAGGAAGTAAATGATAGACTAAGGTAAGAGTTAAAAACTATCACTTATGTGAAATTAATATTAATTAAATTATTTTTACAAAATAATATATGTTACATATTGTACATGTTAATGATTGAGAAACTATATATATATATTACTATATTAAATATATTAACCTACAAATTAATATAAATATGTAAAATATTTAATAATCATATTAGTCTTAAAATGTTAATATATATATATTAATATATTATAAACATATTAAAATGATAAATCAAAAGAAATACAATATATATATTATTAATATTAATAATATATTAAAAACTATACTAAAAAAATATAACATATATAATGATTTGACCCCCGTGAGGGGATTGCGACTATAGTCGCAGCATTCAAATGCTGCAACCATAGTAACACCCCCTCACAAAGGGGCACCAGCATCAGTCACCACCGTGGGAAGGGGCGTGATTTCCCTCCCTACGGCATCATATATATCCTCATCCAAATGGGTGGAAAATAGAAGGGGGCTGAGAATGATATTGCATATAAAACATGATAATTGTTTAAAGAATGGAGAGCGAATAGGTTCTATTCTAATTTTAAAAAGAACCAATACAAAAGGAAATATATATATATATACAGCTATAATGAACAACTTCAGCAGAGGACTAATAAAAACAAAAAAAATAAAATAAAGCCAGTGATAATTAAATTAGAATGTATTGGCTGTGACTAAGAATATCTCTGACGTGGAGCTGCAGGTAAGATATTATTTATTTGGCTGTAATCATATATACATATCAAACTATGAAATATAATTAATATATATAATAATAAATACAATTCATATATATATAGGTAGTGAATTATATATATATATAACAAAGATATGAGAATTCTTATCATGGATCATATAAATATATGTAGTGCATTTATATATGTAGTTTATTTAAATATATATTAATAATAGTGAAATCAAAAGTATATATGGACTAACGCTGGAAATTCTTATCAAATTATAGTATATTCGTATGTGTGATATATAAATATACATATATAAATGTATAATGTTAATTTGGTTAAACTGTAACTCAGAAATACATGTGATTCTGACTTTTAATGATAAATGGATAATTCTGAAGTTCATACTCTAATTTTTATAATCAATTCTAATTTAACATTCTAGGATCAATTCCTAATTAGGATGATGATATGGATACTGTATAGAATGAATTATACATTCATTAGAGATGGGATTCCTAAAATAATATTGGATACCATATAGAATGAATTGCATATTCATTAGAGATGGGATTCCTAAAATTGGATACCATAGAGGATGGATTGCATGTTCATTAGAGATGGGATTCCTAAAATGATGATATCGTATACCATAGAGGATGAATATCATATTCATTAGAGATGGGATTCCTATATCTGAAAAGGGGGGCTAGAGGAGATTGTCATGGTTTCCATTGTCTCAGGGTTTATACCCAAATAGGCAGGTTTGGATACCATATAAAACGAATTCTATATTCATTAGAGATGGATTCCTATCTGAAAGGGTGGTTAGTGGAGATTGTCATGGTTTTCCCTAGTCTCAGGGTTTATACCCAAATAGGCAGGTTTGGATACCATATAAAATGAATTCTATATTCATTAGAGATGAATTCCTATTTGAAAGGGGGGTTAGTGGAGATTGTCATGGTTTTTCCTAGTCTCAAGGTTTATAACCAAATAGGCAGGTTTGGATACCACATAAAATGAATTCTATATTCATTAGAGATGGATTCCTATTTGAAGAAGTGCTAGAGGATATAAGTATAGTTTCCCTAGTCCCGAGATTATTATAATCTCATATAGGCAGTATATATACTGATAACCAGTCATATGCATATGCGTAGGCTTGGATAACAGTGTCTGTTTCCAAGAGAACCTAGGAGTAGCGCTCTATGGAAAGACGGTTGATAGCCTGATTGCTTAGAGTGGATCCTATATCCCTCAAGCCGAGAATCAGGAATTTTGTGAAGCCCGACCTAGAGGCAGTTCTTAGGGTCAAATTCCCCTTACTAACTTAGAATACAATAAGTGTCATATAATATTGAATTATATTTTGTACTAACGTCGGTTTTGTAGGGAATTATATAAAGAGAATAACTAGGGACATTACACATTATTATAATGATACTTTATTATAATAATGTTTTTAAAGGAAGTTGTTAAAAAAGAGTTGTGTTGAGTGGAATTCATTTGGGAAACTTTTGTCAATGGAGGATTATAAATATGAGCCCATTTGATGAGAAAAAGGCATCTGATTATTTGATTATCTTATTTGCTTATTGTCTTTGTGACATTCTTGAAGGTCTGATTTTTCATGCCCTTGCTGAAGTATAAGGGTCTGATTTCTGAGTGGTGTCTTTGCAAGTTTGCTGCTGAAGTATAGCAAAATTGCAATTACTTCTCTACTGTATTTGCTGTGGCTGAGAAGAGAATTTATTTGCATCTTCCATTACTGTTCAACAGTGGCTAGGAAGATATTGTGGTGCTGAAGAAATTCAGTGATCCGGGTTACGGATTTGAATGCCCTTTATATTTGCTGCTGTAGGCATTTATAATCCTACTATCTAGGGGTTAGAAATTGGTAAATGCTGCTGGTGTTTGCTCTGAATACTAGATCTGGGCGTTAGTATCTCTGTTGTAGTACCATTATCATCTGCAAATGAAGCGCTAGTATACGGAAATCACAAAGGCTGGGGTTTGATTCATGCGTCTCAACAGAGATTCTTTGGGTGTTGTTTGTGACTGAAGATTGGAGGGAGTTAGAGCTATGTACAGGCCGCTTGTGAGTGATAAATTACAACTTGCATCTCTTCCTTGAGGTATGTTGTTGAATGGCATCATTGGCATCATTTATTTTTGTTGCTATCGCCTGTGGAGGTCAGACACTTCTTGCACGTGGGGAAGTAAAGAGCTCCATCTTCCATGTTTTTCAACAGATGTGGGATTTCAGAGATTAATAACAGGTTCCTTTTTATGTATCAGATTTTGGTTGAAACAATAATAAATTTGGCAATTGAGGGATGACTATACTCATATGTCTAAATGATTGATTTAATGCACATGTTCAAGATATATTTATTGGAACTTAATTTCAAACAATCAATTTCAATTATAAATTTGCCTGAATAGTGAATTTGTTAGAAAAATTGAGTCAGAGCTAGACAGGCTCATTACATTGCCTCATCTAAAGTGATTTTGGCAAGTTGTGCAACAATAACATCTAAGTCGACAAGATGGAGAGCTAGATCCCAATTCATTGTCATCCCCTCATTGTAATCAAGTTTCTTATGTGCCAAGAGATCCCATTAACTAGTGGGAGTTTGGGAGTAGAGACCTCAATGAGGTTTGAGGGAAAAGCCTCCAGTGTGTAATGAATCGACCTGAGTTGGGACTGTTTTAAATAGTGTTAGACAGACCTCGTTGACATATAATTTTCAGTTGAATGCTTGCATTAAAGAAAGCCATGGCATCTATCTGTACACTGAGATTTTGTGTGAATAAATTCCATTCAAACTGAGATAATATCTATTTCTCTGGACATAACTGCATACTACGATGGCTTATCAATTGATGAGGATGTTCAAGGTGAACTGGTAATAGTAATTTTGAAAAGAAATATTGAATCTGAAAGTTTTTAGAAGCACTTCATGAAATATAAGCTAGCAAAGAAGAAAAAGCATATGACACTTAGATCAGGGGGAGAGTGTGACTACATGCGGCATTGAGTATTGTTACTGATTATTTTGTTTGGCCTCGACTTTTGGTATTATTTTGTCTTGTGGCGGTTTTTTTACTATGTTCCACAGTGTTTCGGGGACGGGGACAGGGAACAACAGGGGATGCGTTTCCGGGACGTTTCGTAAAGAGTCAAAAATAGGGGATGGAAGTATGTATATATATATATATACACACGTGAATTGTTCAAAATATATTAAGATATTATAGATAGAGAGAGAGAAAGAGAGAGAGATATGTCAATAATTGATAACAACAAGACAATATGAAAATAAATCACCAATTCACAAGTTACAACAGTAGTATAACAACATAAATGATAATAGCAGCAGTATAAATCAGTATAACAGCATTATAACAATAGCCTCAAACATCAAAACCATGGTCTATCAATATAAACATCCAAATCAAAATGCCTCAAACATGTATCCAAAAGTCTCAAACATCAAAATATAACAGGTTACAGTCACAACATATGAAACTAAGTCTCATTCTAGCTATCAATATCCAAAGGCTCAAAATCATCTGAGTCACTATCTTGCTCTGGTAGAAGTGGACCATCCAATGGTAACCCGACCAGTCCTGGTTGCATCTCCTTCTTTTGACTTTTATCGTCTATGGACACGAATTCAAACCTTGTGGGCCCCTCACATTGCCATTTTGACAAAAAGAATTTTAAACAAAGTGTTTTTTGTTTTTGTTTTTAAATTCCAAAAATCATCCAAATGTGTAGGGGACACTTCTTCGTTTTAGGGACGGATCGGGGACGTTTCGGGTGTCCCCTAGGTGTTTTAGGGACGGCTAGCTGTCCCCAAATGTTAGGGGGCATTTACTGCAGTTTTTTGAAATCAGGGACGGCTGGGGGACGTCCTCTTTTCATCCCACTGTCCCCGAACCATTTTAGGGATGGAAACGAGTCTTGTGGGGACAGGAAACATGTCCCCATGTAACATAGTTATTTTATGCTCTCCATGAAATTATTTCAATTGTTTTTTACAAACTTTGATAGAAGCTTTTGTTATCAAAAAGAAAACAAGATCATTGAGTTGGAGGTTATGATAAAATTGAATGAATGATTACAGCTGTTGGATTTATATTTTATCTCAGTGATTAGATCTCAAACTTGGGATAATAGACAAAAGAAACTAATCACTTTTTCATTTTATTTATTTATTCATTTAAATTTGTTGTGGACAAAAGTCTGTAATGTACTATTTGTTTGACTTGTAAAACATTAGTTCTCTTATCTTGTCCCTAAGACACTTAGATCATGGGGAGACTATGACCAAATCATGCTGTCTTTAAGCTTTGTTAATGACTTTGTTGTTTGGGTTATACTTTTGTTATTATTCGACTGCATGTACGGATTATTTTGACCATTAATGGTTTCACTTCTTTTGTTGTGCAAACTTTTGATAGAAGCATTTGTTATCAAAAAGAAAACAAGACCTTTGAATTGGAGATTGTGATGAAATCAAATAAATTATTACACCTTTTTGTTTTATATTTTAACTTAGCGGTTAGAGCTCAAACTTGGAGAATAGATAAAAGAAATGAATCATTTTTTCACTTGCTTATTTACTTCTTTTTAATTTCTTTTAAATTAAATTATATGGACAACATTCCTCACTGAATTATTTTTTTGACATGTAAAACATTAGTTCTCTTATTTTGTACAAGATCTTCATCATGAGGTGATTGTTTTGTGGTTGAGCTTGTAGGTGTAGATATTCCAATTGATATCTTGATTGATTCGATTGATGCTGTTAGACATAGTGAGGCTACAAGCGATGGAGATATGGGAGATCCATATAATGGCCTTGCTTTAAAGAAGGTCTCTCTCTCTCTTTCTCTGTCTATATATATATATACCTATGCTGATATGATTATTGTGTGTGCATTTGATTTCCTACAGATTCTGTTCTGATATTCATGAACATTAATACTTTTACTCAGCACCTTCCTCTCCCTCCATACACGCATTTGCATTCACATACAGATAGATTCAGAAAATCAAATCTGCTGACATAAAAATATTTGAAGATAGAAATGTAAACAGCTTAGACTTTTTTATTACTTTTAAAGGGGTAAATCAAGATTGCTAATATGGTATCCCATCATACAAAGTGCATTATGATTATACTCAAATGAGCTTGACTCATCAGCAATGAAATGATTTTGTTCTTGATCAAACTAGGAGAGGCATTGCCATCCAGTCAAGCATTTGCCCATGAGAAATGATTCATTTGCTCTTGATTGTATATGATTTCATAAAATGTTAATAACCAATTCACTGTAGAAATAAACCATATCTATTGGGATTTAGTGCTGAATTTTGTCTTATAGCTTTTAACTCCTTGCTTTCTCATTTGCCTTTTGAGCAAAATTTATGCCGAATTTATTTTCAAAAGATTGTTAATAATCAAGCTTTCACCGGGATGCATCCCTGCCCTTGGAGCCCATGTCTATCCTCGGTGGGACATCCCATTGCCGCTCCTTGGACTTGCCAAATCGCCAGAATTGTGGGAAACGTCTCGAAAACAAGAGGGGCCTAGTCGTCCCTGGGATGGAAGGGACGTTTGAGGGGCAGCTAGATAGCTGCAAGACGTTTTGTCAATTTAAAATAAAAGAAGGCATTTGTTTTAAAACTGATCGGTTCTTAAGTGGCATGGGGGTTCCGCAATTAGTAGTGATCGGGCTTCCATTGGATGATCCCATTCAGGCAGAGAGTGATAGTAACACAGATGGCTCTGATTCTTTGTATATTGATAGCTCAACTGAGGCCTAGTCTCATTGATGTTTGATACTTTGAGTCGCTTTAAGAATTAACTTCAATTTTAAAATTTGAAGTTGAGCAACATGATGCTTTAATAATACCAAAATAGTTAATACTGCTCTTATGGATGTCATGATTAATTTTATTGTTGGTTTATGATTTATGAAGAGGGAGAAGGTTTGTCGATTCAAGAAGAACAATCTTTGTGTTGGATATAGTAGAAATTGCACAAGCGTATCATTTTCTTTCTAAGGAAGACAAGGTTTTCAATGCATTTGTAGAGAAAAATGATGATCTAACACTTCCTATTTAGTAAATGGACAATTGTTTCATGGATGAAGATACATCAAATGAGTTCCTGTCTATAGTCAAAGATTTGTTTGAAGAGCTTGCATAGGACAACACTAAAGAAGAACACAATTAATTGAAGAACAAGATCTTCTTGAAGGTGATTCTACTCTAGAGGCACACATCATGTCAAAAGTATATATGGAGCCATTGCTAGATCATCCTAAGAGCTGATCACAATAGAAGACACTGAGTTTTCTGTAAAGTTTTGACTCATCCTCATCTTCAACATCTTCCATAAACATCAATGAAGAACTAAGAGTTGCACATGCATTAGTTGGCAAAAAATAATGTACTAGAAATGAATATCATAGGAGATGACAACAATTGCACAATTGAAAATGACGAGTTAATTATTTTTGCCCTCTTATGGATGCATTGTGTGAAGCGTATTTTCATGATTAAGTTCTAGAAGACTAGTTCTCCTCAAGTTCATAATCATCATTTTAGTAGGATTCTCATAGGTTGTTGCTAAAGATTGACATCTTTATTCAACTTTGTTCACTTTGAGGAAATTTGGTGTTTCAAGAAATATGAATCTTGAAGGTTTGTTTTGTTGAGGTTCCATTAATGCAAATAATGAAACTAAAGATGTGTTGCCTCCTCAAGATTCATAGCTAGCATCTATTTTCAAATTGGAGAGTTGGAAACACACGATGAAAATGTTTCTTCAAAAACATTCACCTCTTATAGATAATAGTGCTTTATCTGAGGTTATAATTGAATATGCCAAAGTAATGGGTGATGAGGATCAAATAAAATATGAGATGGCTCTAAAATTTTTGGGACCTTGCTAGACATCTTCAAAAAGATGTAGAGTATCTTTGTTAGACGGTCGTAAATTTCAACAATGAAGATCAATTTGAACCATAAAACTTCAATGAATTCTTGCTTGATTTTTCCGTGTGATCTTTCATATCATCTTGAACCATGGACTTCAATGAAAATTTTGCAAATGTTATTCAAGATGTGAGCTTGCATTGGAGCCCCAACTCAAATGGAGGGGTTATTACTTTTCTTAGCTTGTAGATGTTTTTGTTTAACCAATTTGCATGTTTGCTTGTAGCTCGTTGATGTTTTTCTATGTTCGTAATGTTGTAATGTGTTCCCATTATTCGTCACACTGTTTTGTCATTCAGGGTAGTTGTCCATTTAGGTGTGAGAAATTAGGCATGACTCTATTGTCCACAAATAAGACAGATCAATTTTTTACCATAGATTTAGAACTCCCATGGCCCTATTATGTCTCATTTTCTCCTAAAAGAGCCAATTGTTTACACCCTTGGGAATTTTCAAGTGTAAAACAAATTTTTTAGATAAGGGCCTTAGTAGAAAGTAAGGAGTACTTGACTTGGCATTTATCAAGGCAAATGTTGTGTGTATAAGTGGTATAAGCTTGTTCTTTTTTCCTCGTTTGCAATAGAACAAGGAGTAAGGATAATGGGTAAGATGAGGAACAACAACAAAAAATGGTTTTAGGGATAGTTTTCCAAGCATTTGATGCAATCTTCAAGATCAATGATTAACAAGGACTAGTGGTGTGAATGTCTAATTTCTTTGCTTGGTTTGATGGTCTAGAAGTTCTACCCAACGTTGAGAGTAGAAGGTAGCATCGCGACCTAAGTATTCCTTCACATAAATTGGGTGCACACACAATTTTTGGTTTTTTGTTGTCTTGTAATAGACAAATTAAATGCTAACTCAAGGGGCAAACTGGTTTTACCATTCCAACTATATTGATGCCTAGTAGGCCCCAAGAAGGAAATTAGCTATTAAGAAAATTGGGTCAAATATAGGTATCTCTAAAGTCTAGAGGCTGAATTATTGAAGGATTAGATAAATGAAATTTATTATACATATTGACACATATTTGATTCATGTAAAGATGAATTTCTGCTAGTTAAATGCTTGTTTAAATACTGTTGAGAATATAGTATGTACTATGTATAACATTGGATAAAGGGAATTCAATGATTGCAAGGAAACCCAAATCCTTTGGTATTGGAGAAAACCAACCAATGTCCATGAAATTAGAAGCTATCCAGGCCTCAAAAGAAATTTCCTGAAGATTTATACATGGGTTTTTGAAATAAGCTAGTCCACTCAAGATATAACTAGGAAAAGCAAGACATTCCAAGATATAGCTTGGGTAAGTATCTTCAATAGCTTAAAAAGTTATAGAAGGTTTTATCATAGTTCCCAGACTCGGACTCGGTAAGGCCGACTCGACTCGTGACTCGGCAATGAGAAAAAGCCTTGAAATTTAGAGATTTTTAAGGATTTAAAACTTGTTTCATGCACCCATTATTGAATAAAGCTTAAAGACACAATAACATCATAAAATATAAGCTAATTTGATCAAATACATAAATATACATTGATCACATAAGTACAAACACAAATTAATACATTGACGACAATTAATACACTGACATATAACCAATATTATCAAACACAACAATAGGCATTTTATGCCGACTACATCATCCCCCCCAAAAGAAAAAGTCCTCTTCTAGTCGACAAGTATACATCAAGTAATATCTAGGAAGACTAATGAAAAGAGTGTAGATAATGACTTGTATTGTGCAAACTCAAAGTTGTTGTGTACTTCAAAAATAAAATGGGGGGTTTGGGGGCAACCCCAACAAGGTCAAGGGCAGAGCTCCCAGCGGGGGTCTGGGGGCAGCGCCCCTTGTGGGGGTCTAGGGGCAGCGCCCCTCGCAGGGTCAAGGGGCAGCGCCGCTTGTGGGGTAGAGGGGCAGAGGCCCTTGCGGGGTGGTGGGGCAACGCAGGTACAAGGCAGGGTTGAGGGGCAGTGCCCCCGCCGCCAAGACCAAATTAGCACCTTGAGAACCACATAAAACTCCATAGCATGCATCATTTTCTTGAATTTTTAAGATGCCAAAAACAATACTGATAAAGCCCAAAAATGCAATTTCCAAATCTCTTCCTGCCAAATCTCTTACTTGTCGGACAAAGCACAAGAACTCAAGAAATTGCAGCTATCATAGGGAAGGGTGGTCTATTTGATGATTTAATTGAAACTCAGTGACCCACTCTGATTCTAGACGTGACTTTTGCATCTCAAATTGAATGTTTTTAGGGCTGCAAGTTAGATATAAGTCAATTTAATTTAATTTATTTATTTTTAATGTTTTTTAAATACTAACTTTACCTTGACACTGGCTGAGTCCGCTGACTCAGACTCAGCGAGTCAGCCACCTGACTTGGCAAGTCAGGTGCCTGACTCGGTTGAGTTCGAGTCAGGGTCCTCCTGACTTGTCGAGTATGACTCGACTCAAGCAACCGAGTCAGGGTCCTCCTGACCCGTCGAGTATGACTCGACTCGCGTGACTCGCGGCAAGTCTGGGAACATTGGTTTTTATACTCCTTGTACACTTAACACAATTGGATCGTTCACAAGTCATAGAGATTTAGGTGCTCATGCCATAGGGTAGTCTTTCCACAACATGATATGGTAATAACATTTACTAGTGGATAAATGGACAATTCTGTGAAAATGCCATATTTTGGATCATGAGCTCTTAGCAAAAACATATGCAAATCAGACCTTTGTACTTTACCTTAATAATAATTACTAGAGGCATATGTTTTCAAGAAATTGTTATATTTTTAATCAAAGATGAATTCACTTGCAACATATAAAGATAATCCTTGATTATTGGTATATTTTTTTAAAAATATTTTCAAATATCTGCTTTCAAATACATAATATCGAGCCAATACTTTGATACCATGGATGTAATTGTCATAGCCAAAGTTGTAAAACTTGGACATGGAAATCACTTGATAGGCCCAAAATTTTAAAAAACTTGGTGAAAAGCTTGGGAGTTTTATTGAACATTTTAAATTACAAATTTTTAAAATTTTTCTTTTTTAAAACATATTGCTAAATTTTTAGAACAAATTACCGATTTCCATCATATGTAAATCAAAATTAGAGTTTAATACATATCATAGACCAAGAAATGAGATCAACCTCTAAATGAGTTACAATACCACTTCCACTAGCCATGGCAAATGTAGATGTTGGTTCATCTAAAGAGATTTTTGGCAAGTTGTGGGTTAACAACTTCTAAGTCTACACACTCAAGAGTTATCTTCCAGTTCCCTGTCATCCTCTCGTTAATTAAGTTTTTATGTTATAATAAATCCCTAAAAATATTGGGGATTTGGGAGTGGATACCCTAATGGGATTTAGGGGTAGTGCCCGTAAGGGGGGTCTGGGGGTAATGGCCCTCGTAGGGTTCTGGGGAAATGCTGTTGGTGCGCTCCCTGTCACAGTATAGGGTAGACTTGAGGGCAGAGCCCTTACCACCAAGCTCTAATTGAAGCTTGTAAAACCACATAAACCTTGATGGCACACGCCATTTTCACAATTTTATCACTTAAGGGTGAAATTTGTTGTTTGGTGTTGTTTGTTTTTAAAAATATTTAAAAAATAATATCAAAATTTTAACATTATGTGAAAAAAATGAAGTTATACTCATTTACACAATTTTTTTGTGAAAATCTGCAAGTTTTTAATGAGTTTTCGGTGAGTTCAAACAAAAAAGTGTTGTACATTTTTTTGTCAAAATTCATTGAGTATTTCAAAAAATGATAGACGTGTTTTTAGGCAACTCGCTAGACCATTTGGCTCGCAAGTACTCTGCAAGTTTTTAAACTATGGTGGTAGCTAGCAATGACCCTTTATAAGTACAAAATCCTCTGCAAATTTTATGATATTGCCTTCACTAACTAGTCTTCCAAGTAGACATAATTATCTCTTATCAAAATATATATTTTGATCACCATACCATGAATCAAATAAAAACTCTTTTCAATGTGGCTTTTCCAATAATTATATTTGATTGATCTAGCAATGAATTTGGCATTCAATTATAAAATTAATTCCTTGTCACTGGCTTCCTACGATTTGGAGCTTAGGTATTCACGATTTGTCTGAGAGCATAGCATAACCATACGTTGTTGGACGCAGTTACAAATTCTATAAAGCTTTCAACAACCTACCCCTATAAACCACAACATATTCATTTAAAGAAGCTTCAGGCTTGAAAAAATGTCGTAACGATTCTAAATGCATTGTTTGCACTTGTCTGCCATTAAAATTGTTGTATTTGACCACCCTTTTGCAAGCATTCCTCAATGGGATTGCGTTTTTATTTACTAGATATAATATAATGAGACATAATGATGAACTATACTTCATATATATAAGCATTTGTTGCTTATTTTAAATGGTGTAATAACACCACATTAGCCATGTCTACCACCTATGTAACTTCTCTCTTCACTAATAAATACAAGCAAACACACATTGAAGTGTATGCATACAATATTCTTGAACTCTATGTGTTCATTTTTTAAAACTCAAATTGCTGGCAAAAATTGGTGTGCGGTCAAACTCTATTGGATGAATATTTCAAAAAGCTGTGCACTCAAATCACTGTCAAAATTTAAATTGCTGTCAACAGTTGTCATGCTGGGTTGATTTTTCTTGTTCAAAGATTGTTTTTGATTGAAAATAAATAAGAGGAGGAATGACTGCAAAATGATGCTAGGGCTGATTGAAGAGCAGACACGTGTAGGGTAGTGTGCAGGAGCAGGTGCAGTGCAGGGCAGACATGGGATAGGTGTGGGCAGATGCAGGTGGACAACTGGCAGAGCAGAATCATGGTTACAGCAGGGTGTTGGTAGAACGGTTGGAAATTTTACAAAAATATCAGAAAAGATTAGAAGTCCTAGCTTTCTAGCCACAAAAAATTCAGCCGGATTCCCTAGCACCTCATAAATACCATCAAGGTAGAGAAGTTCTAAAAAAGTTAGTAAAACCAGGCTTTGCAAAAAAACAATATTTTTCTAGGTACCTAGTTTTCAGATCTTTTGCCTTTTTTATGGATTATTCTGAAATTTTGTGCTAGTCTGAAAAGTTTGCTAGTACATTTTCATTTGTAAAATGTTAGTAAATGCTAGGATGATTGTCGTGGTTAATTGTCAAAGTCTTGTTTTCCAAGAGGCCCAAAAATTTATTAGAATAATATCTCCGAATCTTATTTATTTTTCTTTTAATGGTCAATATTGTAAATCTTGTAAATATTAGAATGTTTCTAATATTGTTTTTATTCATTTGTTATTAGAATGTTTCTAATAACAATAATTGTTTCGTAATAGAAACATCGTCTTTGTAAACTATAAATGAGCGTTTTGCTCATTCATTAATTCATCGAATATTTTACCAATTACTTGTGTAAAATGGTATCAGAGCAGTGTTGATATTTTTTTCCAAAAAAATTGTAATTTCGTTTTTTAAATTTTTCAAAAAATAATCTTCAAGGGTTTCTGAAACTCATTGAACTGGACTGGAAGCCATTTGTTTGCAGACAAATTTTCCTTGCATTGTGACTTGATCGCGGGTTTAATCACTGCGTCCTCTTTGTTTATTAGCAGCCGTAATTTTTCAAAAATAATCTTCAAGGGTTTCTGAAACTCGTTGAACTGGACTGGAAGCCATTTGTTTGCAGATAGATTTTCCTTGCCATGTGACCTGATCGCGGGTTTAATCGCTGCGTTCGCTTTGTTTATTAGTAGCTGTTTTTTTTCTCTAGAAATACCCTTATCTAGGGCTCGACGACCATAATTTGTCTCCTGTGTGTCCTTTTTTGGCGTTTTTTCTGTGTTCGGCGCCATCCTTTCTCAGCTCGTGGCCCGTTTTTCTGCTCAATGGCCCTTCTGCACTCACCTCTTGGTAAAACAACATACTTTCTAGTCGTTTTTGTTTACTCCGCAGTCGTTTTTTGTCCCAAATGCCATGCCGACACGATTTCTTCTCTTCAACTCGCCATTTCTTCTCTATTCGGCGCCCTTTCTCTATAGACGACGCCATTTTCGACCCTCGCTGTGGTTGACAGTTCTTTCTTCTCGCTGTTTTTGCAGCAATTTGCCATTTTTTTCCAGCATTTGTAGCCGACTAGGGCTTCTTCCAAACCCTTTGATTTTTAGTACGTTTTTTCAAATTATGATTGTAGATTCTTGGTGGGTTTTTGAGAGCTTTTCTGTGTCTCAATTTTTCGGGTCTTCCAAATTTTTTGCCTTGGGATCTGTGCCCAGAAATCTACCATTTAGTCTAGAAATCAATGTCTTTTTTTTGCATCAGCCTTATTCAAAACATGATTTTTGTGTTGAATGCATTTTGCCTCGATATTCGTGTCGTCATTTCGGTCAACCACGTTTGACCTTAGTTGTCTGCAATGGCATCTCTGACGAATATTTTGCTTGAGGGGAGCCAAAAAATTAATGGCAAAAACTAAAATACTTGGAAGCAACGTATGATGATGAGCTTTGAATACAAATGTCTTGACAAAATTGTTTTCGGCAAGGCTAATCGTCCTATAGATGAAGGCAAAAAGCAACTCAAATTTGATGACCAAAATCGAGAAACTGTCATGCTCATCAAACTCTCTATCACTGATGATCAACTGTCGCAGGTTCCTTCTGGCAAAACAGCAGTAGAAATTAGGAACCATCTAAAAGGTTTACATGAAACCTCTGATAAGAGCCGTGCGTACTTCTTGAAGAACATGCTCTTCATGATCATGATGGATGAACAAGTGTCCCTATAGGATCATCTCAATAAAATCATGGACATTCGAGATTAGTTGGAAGCCATTGGACGGAAAATGGAAGAAGAAGACATGGTGGCGATCACCCTGAAGAGTCTACCGTTTTCCTATGAGCACTTTGTTGAAACTCTCAACATTGCTTCCACTCATGTTGATGTATCGTTTTCTGATCCCTGCATAGTGCTTTAATAGCAAGATCGCTGGAAACAACAATTCGGCAGTGGTACCAATTCATCTTCAAACACACAAGCTTTCACAGCTAACTCCTTTCACAAGGATACATGCAACTATCAATTTTCTCAGTCTTCTCCGTAAAATCACTTTGCTTAGTCATCAAAAGGCTCGAAGAAGAAAAATATTTAGTGCAACTACTGCCATAAGTTTGGTCATATGAAGTTGGAGTGCCGTAAACGCTTAGCTGCTCAAGCCAAGCAATTTGGTTCACAGCCTAAAGCACATGTTGTGGAGCACACTGAGCAGGGCGAGTCTTCCTTTTACGCCTTCATGGCTAAAAGATCTATAGATCATGTAAAATATTTTGCTTGGTATATTGATTCAGGTGCCTCCCACCACTTCACTCATCGCTAGGATTGGTTCACAGATTTTCTGCCATTCTCAGATTCAGTTATTTTTGGAGGGGAAGAGTACACCATTGTCGGAAAAGGCAATATATAGATTCAGTCTGGAGGAAGGAAATTGATTTTCTTCGATGTGTACTATGTTCCAAGAACGAAACTCAATCTTCTCTCAGTCAAATTCTGAGACATTCCCCTCGGCTAGACGTGACCTTCAGTCTATTTAGTGCAGTATCATTGATCGGGAGACTCAGCCTATTGTTGTCGTGGGTGTTGAGGATCATGCTCTTTTCAGACATGTTGACTCCGGTGATTCTCAGGTGCTTGCTATGTAGCCCATCGCTCCTCTGTTAGTACACTGGCATGAGCGGTATGGGCACTTAAATGTGCACTATCTTTCTTAGCTTGTTCGGGAAGATCTTGTCATTGGACTGCCAGAGATTCAGACCGAGAACCTTGGAGTTTGCGGAGCATGTCAAGCTGGGAAGCAGCATTGCACTCCATTTTCAGATGACGACTCTTGGAGAGCTTCTAAGGTATTACACCTGGTCCATGCTGATATCTATGAACCTATGGCTACTCCTTTTGTTATTGGGTCCAGGTATTTTTTACTTTTTGTTGATGATTTCAGTTGCAAAATGCGGGTGTATTTCCTTCATAAAAAATCAGAGGTGTTTGTTTTGTTTCAAAAGTTCAAAGCATTTGTAGAAAAAGAGTCTGGTCAACATATTGTTGCTCCTAGAACCGACAATGGGGGAGAATTCTGTTCCTTTGCCTTTTCCCATTTCTGTGAACATGGCATAAAACACCAATTAATGACACCCTACACCCCTTAGCAAAACAGTGTTGTTGAGCGTAGAAAACCGCACAATCACCGAAATGGCCCGATCAATGCTTGAACACAAGTGTTCCAAAGAAATTTTGGGCTGAAGCAGTCAACACTGTCGTCTATCTTGTAACATCCTCTGGTATTGCAAAGTGCCCTAAATGGTTTCAGGTATTGTATTATGCCCTAATTGGTATTTGGTATTGCAATATACCCTAAATGGTTTCAGGTATTGTATTATGCCCTAATTGGTATCTGGTATTGCAATATGCCCTAAATGGTTTCAGGTATTGTATTATACCCTAATTGGTATCTGGTATTGCAATATGCCCTAATTGGTATCTAGTATTGCAATATGCCCTAAATGGTTTCAGGTATTGGGATATGCCCTAATGGTATCTGGTATTCAATGTACTTAATGGTTTAGCGCCTTAATTAACAATTTAATTATGTTAGACAAATGTGTAAAGTTTTGTTACTAATAGATGGATTAGTTAGTACAAGAATTACTAGATGGTACTAAGTAATCAAATTGGGACACTGGATTTAATTATCTTCTAGTACGTTACGCTTTGTATTATTGATTATCAGTAATTATCGTGACAAGGAATTAACTACATATTGTTTTTACAAGTGGATGCAGGACCAACTAGCCTGGAAGGGGAAGAGGTATCATCGGGAAAGAGAAAGGAGCATGTTCATGGTAAACAAAGAATGAACATCGGGGACCTTCAAATACTGTGAGCAAGGGAACAACCCTGTTGGCCAAGGCCCCTAGTTGTGGTTGTAGCGTAGTGCTTACGTCTTGAGTTACCCATGTCACCTTATTACCATAGAGTCGTGGCATTATTTTAGCTCCTAGCCTTTTCGTTAGACCTTCATCGCATTTCAATCACCCTATAGCCTTGGGTGTCGTCTTTTCGAGTGTGAACATTTCTAAACTCTTTCGGTTGTGTGGTGACTTAAGTGGAACCTTTGAGTTATTTCGGTGTTTTATTTTTGATTAATTCTTCTTTTTTTTTAAAAATATTTTCTTTCTTATCTCAACTTAGTTCCTTGAGTCCACCTACGGGGATATCGTTTGGGATATCTCCTACGTGGATGTTCGTTCTTTTATTAAGGGAACGTCTTTTGATTTTATATTGGGGGAATTGTGTGTCGGAGGTGAGAGAGATGCAAGGTGGCGGACTGGCGAGCTGAGTCACCCCAGCTCGCACGGAGGTAGTTGCTAGAACCGTCGGGTGGAGTGGATTAGACGAAAGTCTTCTTACATTGTAAAAAAAGAAGGATTGCGGGAGCTGGACGTAGGTAGGAAGAGCTGTGTCGTGGAAGAAGAGAGCAGACGCGGTAACTCGGTTGACGACTCCACTCCATAGAAGGCATGACCGCTCCTTCCTCTTATTCCTTAGTCTTCTTCATCCTTCATGCTGCGTGTTTGTTGAAATGAAATTGTTTATCCTTTATGGTTGTGCGAATGTGTCATGAAATTGTTGTTCTTTTAAGCCGTGCGGTGATGGAAGGAACTTGAACGTTCATTTTTGTTGTGTAAATGCGAAATGGAGTTGTTCTTTATGCTGTATGATTGTGGAGGGAACTAGTGGAATCTTTCTTCCGTTTTCTTCCTCTTTTTTGTGTCGAGCTACTGTTTGGTGGGAGGAGGTAATCACCCATTCGAACTTCCCTGAGCGGTACTGTTGCGCATAATGTGTGAAAAACGTATCTTTTCCTCTTGAAGTTTTGTTGAAGCAAAATAGCCTTGTGTATCGTAAGTGTGCGGATTTGGTTCTCCACTAGTCTTTATTGTTTTGTATTCAGTGATCCTTTATGAAGAGCCTTTTTCTTAATTCCATTCTTGCTGTGTAAGCATTGTTCTGACAAGGACGCATCCTATGTTTCATTCCTTTTCAATCTGGTTGTGGATGAGCTGTCATGACAGGAAAGTAATGATTGTCCTTCCTTTCCTGACCCCGCAGACCTTGTGACTGGAAGATGTCTTTCTTTTCCTCGGTACCGAAACGTCTATCTAAGCTTTTGAATTATAGTATGGTTGCTTAGCCATTCAAGCTGAGTTCTGAAATACACTAGACAATATACAACAGAGTAGTATATATTTTTAGTTGCTCTTCATGGAATAGAGGGGTCTTTATCTGCTTAACTAGTTACCTCAAATCACCGTAACTGTTAGTCAGCTTTTCCTTAGAACTTGGGAGAGGAAACATAATGAGGATTTAGAATAAATATAACACTGATACTTGAAGTAAACGGATAGGGTGTGAGACTAGCTACATGTTAACCATGTAGGATAATTCCTTGGCCGAGGGGTACTACCAGAGATGTTAGTACTAGTCAGATTAAGGTACCAGA
Organism: Thuja plicata; assembly: GCA_018584345.1. Classification (NCBI taxonomy): domain Eukaryota; kingdom Viridiplantae; phylum Streptophyta; class Pinopsida; order Cupressales; family Cupressaceae; genus Thuja; species Thuja plicata. The sequence continues at coordinate 397,323 of MU217101.1, read as the reverse complement.
TACAGATTTAGTCAGGAGTCAACCATGTTAGTAGAAGCTATAGCGTTGACCGATTGCGTCTGTAGGAACCTTACACCAGTTCCGAGATTTACTATGACCATGCTCCTACTTGCGGAGGGCCGGGCCATTTCAGTGGAAATGTGCAGGGTAGGATCAGTTGATCCATGGTTGGGAGGATAAATGCCCTGATGATACCTTTTCGTCCTTTGGGCTTCAACATCTTATTTCTGCATCTTATGTCAGCACCTTATCTCAGCCAACGTGATGTATGTATGGATTCCTCATGCCCTGATTATGCTTATGTGTTGAAACATTCTTGCTTAATAAGGAAACGGAAAAACTAGATATTACTTAATTCTTATCTGTTGCAAGTTAATAATTTCAGTAAATAGATTTCTTTGCTTGAAAGATAAATTCTGTCACTATGATGTTTCATGTTAAAAAAAAGAAGAAACATTGCTGTCTTCTGTTCACAACTTAATTTCTTGTTCATGTTCATTTAATTTTTTTTTATGTCTGTTACATATGGTATCAGAGCCACCAGGTTCAACTCTGGACCTGGGTTAGTAAGTAACCTGTTAGGAAACTGATAGGAAACCTGTATTTATTGACAGGATGGCCATACTAATTCAAACCAAAAGGAAGAGAGTCCGGAACCCACTTCAGATTAAACTGGCTAATGCTTTATACAAGAAATACGATTACTCGAAATTCGATTTACCTCACGATTATGAGACCTTAGCAGCTGCCTTGGAACGAATTAAACATCAGAGATGGGAATGGACCCCCGAGATTAGAGCAGAGGTTAAGGCTACCTTGATAGCTGAACACAAGTGAAACAATGGAACCATAGTATAGAGCATTGTATCTGGAAAACACAATTTTGATGAGATTTATCCTTCGGGAAATTTTGTAATAGAACAAATTGAAATGATGGAAACCTTTTATTAAATTATGTGTTGTTTATGCTCCGAGTGACTTTAATATAGTTCATGTCTTCTCATGTTAATGTTCCTTTCTCCATGAATTCTTTAGCAAGCTCTTTAAGATTAATGTATCAGGATTCTAAATACAAAACACATTTCCTTGTAGCAGTTACCACTTTATGGAGAATACCCGAAGTGAGGACGCGCCACCTGGCCCAACTCCCACCGAAAAACTAGATCAAATACTTCTAATGATGCAAGAGAATCAGAGTCGGTTAGCTAACTTAGAGTAGAAGATAAGGAACTTGGATGACACCGGAACCAAGGAAGAAACACAGTCTAGGGAGAGGGACAGTCAGAATGAGGAGTCTCAGACTGATCATAGAGAGTCGAGTCATACACCAAACCGGAACCCTGCAAAGGGAATCATATCAGAAGATATGAAGAAGGTTAAACCTCCACAGTATGATGGAACTATACCTGGTGATGCTGCCGAAGCATGGTTGACTGGTATGGAGAAATATTTCAATCTTCGGGAGTACACGGAAACTCAGAAAACTGTTTGGGGATCATATCAGTTAACGCCGCTAGGATGCTGGTTCGGGTTTGAGTTCGAAGAACTGGTTCGCCGGTACGACAAAATTTTGAAAAAGGGGTTTTTGGGTTCGGGTTTGTTAGTACAAAAATATGTAATTATATATATATACATATTTTGATATTTATGCAGCCTAGAAGCATGAGTTAAGATTAGAATGTCACATAGTATCATAAAAAGTAAACATTTAAACAATAAAAACACTTGTAAATTTGTAATCATAGCATCATGAATGATGAATCCATGATTATACCATCATATACTTCAAGTTCAAGTTCAACATCAAAGATTCAAAACATTAAAATTAAATCAGAACATTAGTTCAAGTATCATTGTTTGAAGTTCAACTAATGGATTTATAATTTATTGATATTCTTCTTCATCATCATCATCTTTTATATGGAGCCTAATAAGACTCGAAGGTTAATTTTTCCGCTTTTATTGGCGCAGTTTTCACCCCAAATTATTAAATGGGGGTTTGGGGGCAAAGCCCCCAAGATGGGGTCAAGGGGCAGCGNTGGGGGTTGGGGGGCAAAGCCCCCAAGATGGGGTCAAGGGGCAGCGCCCCTTGTGCGCTCCCTGTCACAGTACAGGGCGGGGTTGAGGGGCAGCGCCCCCGCGGGGGTTGAGGGGGTAGCGCCCCCGAAAGCTCAACCGACTTTAATTATTTTATAAAGGCACCGAAAGTTATTTTTCACTGGGCCCAAGTTCGGCGATGTCAAAAATTTGGGGTGGAAACCTATTTGCACACCGCAAATGAGAATGAGAAGTAAAAAAAAGCCTTTAGACTCACCTTTTTAGGGTAGTGGACACCAAATTTTTATAAATTGCGTCATAAAAAAACGTTTTTACTAAAACTGCGCGCGAAATTTGTCCAAAATTTGCATGAAATTCGATTATTTATGTGAAATTCGCCCGGGTTCGAAACTTGGCAACCTGGGTTCGAATTTGGTCCAAAAAAATCGAACCCTGCCGAGAAATCCCAGACCCACAGGCGAACCGGACCCGAACCCCGAATTGGTTCGAATTTTTCCGGGTCCAGGGGGGTCCAGGGGCGAACCCGATATCCTAGGTTAACAGGAGAGGCCGCCAACTGGTGGGAGAGTAAGAAGGCGGAACTTAAACTCCACCCGTTCTTAGTCACTTGGATTAGGTTCGTGGAACTCTTCCGTCAAAGATGGTTGCCACAATTGTTCTATGAACAAAAACTATCAAATTTTCAGGACCTCAAGCAAGGTGACCTTACAGTCCACGAGTATACCGAGAAATTTAATAGACTGTTGAAGTATGTGCCTCAATTGCAGTCAGACGAGACCTTCAAACTAAGAAAGTACATAATGGGGTTAAATAACCGGATCGGAGGTCTTGTGGATGTGTTAGCCCCGGCTACTACATCAGAGCGTATGCCAAGGCAGTCTGGTAGGAATTAAAGCTGAAGAAGGATGACTCCATTAGGGATAAGAGCCGGAACAAAGGGAAATGCGGACAGACCAACCATGTATTTAAAAGAAAACCTGACAAGCAAGTTTTTGCGCCTAAAGACGATAAGAAACATAGGGGCAATTAGGAGTACCATAGGGATCAGAAGGATACAAATTTCTCCAAAAAGGACAATGATACTCAAGGAAAGATCTCAGACAAGAAGGGTCCTCCTGGAGGTTGTTTTACTTGTGGAAGCGAACACTATGCAAATCAGTGCCCCACTAGAGCCCAGGGTGGAGCAAATCATAAGAGTACACTTCCTAGCCAGCAAAATGCCTTCCAGCAGAGGATCCACACAACAATTGATAACCGGCAGGCGGACTACCAGATCACCCCTATCGAAGTAGCAGGTACACTTTATAATTACCTTGTAACTATTCTCATAAACACTGGAGCTACTGGAAATTTCATTTCACCTAAGGTACTTAGTAGATTCCCCAAAAGAGCAGGATTTATGGCTCAATCTTGGACTGTTGAGTATGCAAACCAGTCTAGGGCTCAGGTAGAGCAATGTCTGTTCGAAGCCAAGGTTGAACTTCCAACTTTTGCAACAGAGGTAAATCTGTTTGTAGCACCCCTAGGGTCCTATGACATCATTCTAGGTATGCGATGGTTGTGGCAACATCGGGCTAAGGTTGATTGCTTCAACAAGAAAGTGGAGTGTCTAGATGACCAAAGGCTATACTGTATTTATCCAAGGTCAGAAGAAGGAGGTTCGAACAAGACAATTGACTGCTTCACAACTTAGGCGAAGTGAGAAGAAAGGGTGCCAACTCTTCGTAATCAAGATGGAGGAAATAGATGAACTACAGGAAATCAGGCACGTGGAGGACCTACTCCTGTATAGTGTTAAGGACCACGCTCAACTGGAAGTGGAGAAGAGCACTGGACCAAAGGATGAATTTGAAGAAAATCATCCTTACCTATGTGACTTCCGTGATGTTTTTTCGGAAGAGCTACCTGGACTACCACCTAACAGGGTGTTTGATTTTTCAATTGATCTTGTACCTGGGGCGGAACCCATTTCGAAAACACCCTACATGATGACAACAGTAGAGCTAATGGAGCTTAAGGCCCAGCTCCAAGAACTGCTTGATAAAGGGTTAATTAAACCAAGCGTGTCACCATGGGGAGCACCGGTGATCTTTGTCAAGAAAAAAGATGGAACTCTTCGGTTATGCATAGATTATCGTATGTTAAATAAGGTTACAATCCGGAATAAATATCCCTTGCCTTGTATTGATGATCTATTCGACCAGATGCAAGGTGCCTCAGTCTTTTCCAAAATTGATTTGAGATCAGGATATCACCAATTGAGACTAAAGGAGGAAGATGAGCATAAGACCGCTTTTCGAACTCGATATGGGCATTACGAGTTCACGGTCTTACCCTTCGGTTTAACCAATGCCCCAGCCGCTTTTATGAATCTTATGAACAGTATCTTCCACGATTGTTTGGACAAGTTTGTGCTAGTATTTCTAGATGATATTCTCATTTATTCCAGGAATGAGGAAGAACATTTTAGACACCTCCACTTGGTTTTACAGCAACTCTGGGAACACAAGTTGTATGGGAAATTATCCAAGTGTGCCTTTTTCCAGAAGGAGGTGCAATACTTGGGACACTTTATTTCTAAGAAGGGAATATCGGTTGGTCCAGCGAAGATAAAAGCAATATCAGAATGGCCAGTACCCAAAAACGTACAAGAGGTTAGGAGCTTCATGGGGCTAGCAGGCTACTACAGGAAATTTGTTTTAAATTTCTCCTGCGTCGCCAACCCAATTACCTTGCTTCAACGAAAAGGGAAACGGTTCGAATGGACCGAGAAGTGTCAGCAAGCCTTTGAAACGCTCAAAGAAAAATTAACCACCGCTCCAATCTTAAAAGTACTGGATCCAGAGGGACACTTTCTAGTCGTCACTGACGCCTCAGGTGAAGGGTTGGGTGGAGTACTTATGCAGGAAGATAGGGTGATCACCTATGAGTCCAGGAAACTCAAGAACTATGAAGTTAACTATGCCCCGCATGATTTGGAACTGGCAGCAATAATTCATGCGCTGCAGAAGTGGCGACATTATTTATTGGGGAAACCCTTTGAACTCAAGTCTGACCATCAAGGCCTAAAATATATTTTCACTCAACCCAACTTAAATGCGCCCTAGAGGAGGTGGATGGAATTGATTGCAGAATACGAATTTGAAATCAACTAGATTAAAGGGAAGGAAAATCGGGTAGCAGACGCTTTAAGCCGTAGACGACACATCTCTGTGATGGCAACCATTCAGAATAACTTTAAGCAACAAGTGGTTCAGCGGTCTTTCGAGGAACAATTCTATAAGCAAGTTAAGGAAGCTCTTCATAATGACCCTAAGGATCATAGGTATGATGGCTTTAGATTTGAGGCAGATGGTACACTAAGATTTGAAGGCCGTATATATATACCCAATTGTTCCGAGCTGAGAAACTTAGTCTGGAAGGAAGTTCATTCCGCACCTTATTCCAGACACCCCGGAGTTACTAAACTCATGGCTGATGTTAGGCCTTTGTACTTTTGGAAGGGTATGAAAAAAGATGCTGCTAAGTTTGTCGCCATTTGCTTAGAATGCCAAAGAGTGAAGGCAGAACACCAATATCCGGCAGGATTACTTTATCCTCATGCTGTGCCAGAATGGAAATGGCAAGTAATCAACATGGATTTTATTCAAGGTCTACCTATGTCCCGAAACAAGCACAACACCATTTTGGTGTTGGTGGACAAACTGACTAAGGTGACCCATTTTATTCCTAGAAACTTAACTGATGGGGCGCCAGTTATAGCTCGGAAATTTGTCTAAGAAATTTTTAGACTCCACGGTGTTCCCGAGAAAATTATATCAGACAGGGATGCTAGAATGACTTCTAGATTTTGGCAAACACTCTTCCCAGCTTTGGGTACTCAATTAAACATAAGCTCAGCTTATCATCCAGAAACGGATGGGCAAACAGAGTGAGTGAACCAGATTCTGGAGGATCTCCTTCGGATGTACTGTATGGATCAGCAGTACAAATGGGAAGATTACCTACCCTTGGTAGAATTTGCCTACAACAACACTTACCACTCATCCATTAAGATGGCTCCATTTGAAGCATTATACGGAAGGAGGTGCAGAACACCTATCAGCTGGGATAAGCTGGAAGATAGGATAGTCCTCGGCCCGGAAATGCTATCGGAAATGGAAAGTCAGGTTAGACTGATCCGACAAAGGTTAGCAGAAGCTAACGATCGGCAAAAGAGCTATGCAGACGCAAAGCGTACACCTAGACATTTCGAGGTTGGTGAGAAAGTGCTTCTTCGAGTCAAACCTCATAAGAGTGCCATCACTTTTGGCAAGGCATCCAAACTAGCTCCCAGATTCGTAGGCCCATTCGAAGTTTTGGAAGTAGTCAACCCAGTTGCGTACAGGATTGCTCTACCGCCAGCCCTCACTTATGCATAATGTCTTTCATGTATCTTACCTTAAAAATTATATAGTAGATTTTTCTCATATGATAGATTGGAACTCTCTGCAGGTACGAGATCTCGGGGTGGTTATGGTTGAGCCCATCAGGGTGCTCGAGGTACGTAAGCTTCACTTGCGAAACAAAGAGGTCAAGCAGTGTAAGGTCCAGTGGGACCAATACGCTGAGGACATTGCTACCTGGGAGGATTATGATGAGATACATCAGTAGTTCCCATTTTTGTTTAATACTTATAATCAGTTGGTTTAAAAGAAAAACAATGTTAATTTTATATGATGAATTCTGGATTTATATATATCAATTTTGTTGTGTTGACTTTTAACTTTGGAACAAGTAGTTTATCATGATCATTATAATCATTAGAGACGATGATTCACAAGGGGATGGGTATGTAACATCCTCTGGTATTGTAAAGTGCCCTAAATGGTTTCAGGTATTGTATTATGCCCTAATTGGTATCTGGTATTGCAATATACCCTAAATGGTTTCAAGTATTGTATTATGCCCCAATTGGTATCTGGTATTCCAATATGCCCTAAATGGTTTCTGATATTGTATTATGCCCTAATTGGTATCTGGTATTGCAATATGCCCTAAATGGTTTCAAGTATTGTATTATGCCCTAATTGGTATCTGGTATTGCAATATGCCCTAAATGGTTTTAGGTATTGGGATATGCCCTAATGGTATCTGGTATTGAATGTACTTAATGGTTTAGCGCCTTAATTAACAATTTAATTATGTTAAACAAATGTGTAAAGTTTTGTTACTAATAGATGGATTAGTTAGTACAAGAATTACTAGATGGTACTAAGTAATCAAATTGGGACACTGGATTTAATTATCTTCTAGTACGTTACGCTTTGTATTATTGATTATCAGTAATTATCGTGACAAGGAATTAACTACAGATTATTTTTGCAAGTGGATGCAGGACCAACTAGCCTGGAACGGGAAGAGGTATCATTGGGAAAGAGAAAGGAGCATGTTCATGGTAAACAAAGAGCGAACATCGGGGACCTTCAAATACTGTGAGCAAGGGAACAACCCCGTTGGCCAAGGCCCCTAGTTGTGGTTGTAGCGTAGTGCTTACATCTTGAGTTACCCATGTCACCTTATTACCAGAGTCGTGGCATTATTTTAGCTCCTAGCCTTTTCGTTAGACCTTCATCGCATTTCAATCACCTTATAGCCTTGGGTGTCGTCTTTTCAAGTGTGAACATTTCTAAACTCTTTCGGTTGTGTGGTGACTTAAGTGGAACCTTTGAGTTATTTCGGTGTTTTATTTTGATTAATTCTTCTTTTTTTTTATTAGTTTCTTTCTTATCTCAACTTAGTTCCTTGAGTCCACCTACGGGGATATCGTTTGGGATATCTCCTACGTGGATGTTCGTTCTTTTATTAAGGGAACGTCTTTTGATTTTATATTGGGGAAATTGTGTCGGAGGTGAGAGAGATGCAAGGTGGCGGAGTGGCGAGCTGAGTCACCCCAGCTCGCAGGGAGGTAGTTGCCAGAATCGTTGGGTGGAGTGGATTAGAGGAAAGTCTTCTTGCATTGTAAAAAAAGAAGGATTGTGGGAGCTGGACATAGGTAGGAAGAGCTGTGTCGTGGAAGAAGAGAGCAGGCGCGGTAACTCGGTTGACGACTCCACTCCATAGAAGGCATGCCCGCTCCTTCCTCTTATTCCTTAGTCTTCTTCATCCTTCATGCTGCGTGTTTGTTGAAATGAAATTGTTCATCCGTTATGGTTGTGCGAATGTGTCATGAAATTGTTGTTCTTTTAAGCCGTGCGGTGATGGAAAGAACTTGAACGTTCATTTTTGTTGTGTAAACGTGAAATGGAGTTGTCGTTCTTTATGCTGTATGATTGTGGAGGGAACTAGTGGAATCTTTCTTCCGTTTTCTTCCTCTTTTTTGTGTTGAGCTACTGTTTGGTGGGAGGAGGTAATCACCCATTCGAACTTCCCTGAGCGGCGTTGCTGCGCATAATGTGTGAAAAATGTATCTTTTCCTCTTGAAGTTTTGTTGAAGAAAAATAGCCTTGTGTATCGTAAGTGTGTGGATTCGGTTCTCCACTAGTCTTTCTTGTTTTGTATTCAGTGATCCTTCATGAAGAGCCTTTTTCTTAATTCTATTCTTGCTGTGTAAGCACTGTTCTGACAGGGCCGCATCCTATGTTTGATTCCTTTTCAATCTGGTTGTGGAAGAGCTGTCATGACAGGAAAGTAATGATTGTCCTTCCTTTCCTGACCCTGCAGACCTTGTGACTGGAAGATGTCTTTCTTTTCCTCGGTACCGAAACGTCTATCTAAGCTTTTGAATTATAGTACAGTCGTTTAGCCATTCAAGCTGAGTTCTGAAATACACCAGATAGTATACAGCAGAGTAGTATATTTTTTTAGTTGCTCTTCATGGAACAGAGGGGTCTTTAACTGCTTAACTAGTTACCTCAAATCACCGTAACTGTTAGTCAACTTTTGCTTAGAACTTGGGAGAGGAAACATAATGAGGATTTAGAATAAATATAACATTGATACTTAAAGTAAACGGATAGGGTGTGAGACTAGCTACATGTTAACCATGTAGGATAATTCCTTGGCCGAGGGGTACTACCAGAGATGTTAGTACTAGTCAGATTAAGGTACCAGATACAGATTTAGTCAGGGGTCAACCATGTTAGTAGAAGTTATAGGGTTGACCGATTGCGTCTGTAGGAATCTTACACCAGTTCCGAGATTTACTATGACCATGCTCCTACTTGCGGAGGGCCGGGCCATTTCAGTGGAAATGTGCAGGGTAGGATCAGTTGATCCATGGTTGGGAGGATAAACGCCCTGATGATACCTTTTCCTCCTTTGGGCTTCAACATCTTATTTCTGCATCTTATGTTAGCATCTTATCTCAGCCAACGTGATGTATGTATGGATTCCTCATGCCTTGATTATGCTTATGTGTTGAAACATTCTTGCTTAATAAGGAAACGGAAAAACTAGATATTACTTAATTCTTATTTGTTGCAAGTTATTAATTTCTGTAAATAGATTTCTTTGCTTGAAAGAGAAATTCTGTCACTATGATGTTTCATGTTCAAAAAAAAAAGAAACATTGCTGTCTTCTGTTCACAACTTAATTTCTTGTTCATTTAAATTTTTTTTATGTCTGTTACTTATCTTCTCAACTGCTCTCCTACAGTGGCTATCAAGAAGCAACCTCTTGAAGAGGCATGGTCAAGCTGTAAGCCTAGAATCAGCCATCTCAAAGTTTTTGGCTCCATTGCTTTTGTTTGGATCCTTGATGCTAAACACCAAGTTAGATGCCAAGAGCCAGAAATTCATGCTAACCAGCTACAGTGATAATCACAAAGCCTACCGACTTGTTGACATCGAGACTAATTGTCTCATCTTTAGTCGTGATGTGGTCTTTGACGAGGAACGAGGGCCATTTCAGCTCTCTCCTCCAGTTATGGATTCAGAGGACCATTCTCTCAAGGCTCAAGACTTGGGTGTCCGTCTTCCATTAGGTCTACCTGATGGGAGGGCTTCAGCTGGGAAGGCTCCAACTATTCCTGTTCCTGCCTCTCCACCAATTCCTTCTCTTATAGGATCACCCAAACATGCAGCTACACCACCTGATTTTCCTTAGGATTCATCCGATCTTCTGTTTGAGGATGACGATCTTGTTGTGCATCCTGCTTCTGATGTTGGCACTTATACTCTCTGACCTAAATGGTGAGCTAAGATGATTGACGATCTTCATGATGATGAGCTCATCGAGGGTAAGGAAGAAGAGAAAACCTTTCTGATTATGTAAATTTTGCTCTCATGGCCAACGTTTACAGTATGTATGAGCCTCAAACATACATAGAAGCGAAAGGGATACCTGAGTGGGAAGAAGCTATGAAGACTGAGCATCATAGTTTGTTGAAAAATAACACTTGGGTTTTGTCAGATCTTCCTTCAGGATAGAAACCCATCGGATGCGAATGGGTCTACAAAGTCAAATACAAGGTTGATGGTACTTTAGATAAGTACAAGGTTCGTCTCGTTGCAGAGGCTTCTCTCAGCGTGAAGGAATTGATTATGAGCAGACCTTTGCTCCGATAGCAAAGATGAGCACCATCAGATTAGTCCTAGCCATGGTAGCTCAGTGTGGCTGGAAGGTCCATCAAATGGACGTCAAGAGTGCCTTCCTCATTGGTGATTTACAGGAAGAGGTGTACATTGTGCAACCTCCTGGATTCAAGGTTGCCAGTAAAGAACATGAGGTACTCAAACTGGTGAAAGCACTCTATGGCCTAAAATTGGCTCCTCAGGCATGGTACATGAAAATTGGTAAGTACCTCACAGATCAAAGTTTCCAGAGGAGCCCTTCTGACACAAATATGTATGTCAAGACTACTGGTAGTGACATCATCCTTCTGGTTATTTATGTTGATGATATGATCATCATTGGCAGTTCGACATCTTTGATTCACGAAATCAAACAAAATTTATTGTAGTCTTTTGACATAACCGACCTTGGGCTTCTACACTATTGCCTAGATGTTAAGGTTTGGCAACAATCACATGGCATCTTCATATCTCAATCTAAGTATGCACGGGCTCTGTTAGACAAATTCAAAATGCAGGACTGCAAACTTGTTTCTACACCTATGGAGTTTGGCCTGAAGTTGTCGGCCAAGTCCGGTACTCCTGTTGAGAATGAATCTGCATTTAGGCAACTAGTGGGCAGTTTGATCTATCTTACCGCCACTAGACCTGATCTCATCTTCGTAGTTAGCTACATATCTCGCTTCATGACAACTCCTACTTCAGATCATTGGGCTACAGTGAAGCACATCTTGCGCTATGTCAAGGGCACTTCAAACTTTGGTATCCTCTATGAACGAACCAAAGATCCCAAACCCTAGACTCATCAGTTACACAAATTCGGATTGGGGAGGCTCTGTTGACGACAAAAAGTCCACTTTCGCGTATGTCTTCAGTTTGGGCACAGGTGCTATCACTTGGACTAGTAAGAAGCAACAAGTTGTATCTCTTTCCTCGACGGAAGCTGAATATCGGGGAACAGTCAAAGTAGGTTGTGAGGCAGTTTGGCTTCGAAGGATGCTTTCCGACATCCATATGTTTCAGGCAGGCCCTTCACCCCTCTTCTGCAACAATCAAGGGGTGCTCAAACTTGCCAAAAATCCAGTCTTCCATGAGCGCCCCAAGCATATTGACATTCATTGTCACTTCATGCGACAACTGGTTGAAGATGGATCTGTGGACTTGTGGTATGTTCCTACAGCAGACCAAACTGCAGATATTCTCACCAAGTCCCTCCTTCCAGATAAGTTTGTTAAGTTCAGGGGGCTCCTTGGTGTAGTTGACAGATGGGTTTTAGAATAATATCTTTGAATATCTTATTCATTTTTCTTTTAATGGTCAATATTGTAAATCTTGTAAATATTAGAATGTTTCTAATGTTGTTTATATTCTTTCGTTATTAGAATGTTTCTAATAACAACAATTGTTTCGTAATAGAAACATTGTCTTTGTAAACTATAAATGAGCGTCTTGCTCATTCATTAATTCGTCGAATATTTTACTTAGTTACCCATGTAATAAAATTGACAGGTCAAAACTTTAATTTTTGGAGACACAACACTCAACATTGCTGAGTATAAGAATTATAATATAATAATATATAAGTTGGAAACTTATCTCACAAGGTTTGTCTTCATGTTATGTTAAAGGCAAATTTGGTTGCCAATGGTCATTCTGATGTTGAGGGATTAGATTTTGGTGAGGTTTAATAGGTAGACACGAAGCCAATTTTCTTGCATGGTGATCTAGAGGAGATATACACATTAAAGCATTATATTGAAAAGGGTAAGGAATTCTTGTTTTTTGTTTGAACAAATCTCTATGGTTTAAACCATAATTGAAAATATCAGACTCAACAATAACTCAGCAGGTCCAAAAATTTTAAAGACTAGGGGAAAATCTTGGCAATAACTCGGCAATTTTATCGAATATACAATTTTCAAAAAATGTTCTTCAAAGCACATCACTAAATTTGTTGAGCACATTACTGAATTCCATCAAGTATAAATCAAAATTAGAGTTTAATGCATATCATAGACCAAAAAATAAGTTCAACCTCTAAATGAGTTACAATGCAACTTCCACAAGACATGTCATACATAGAGGTTGCCCCATCTAAAGAAGTTTTTCATTTTGGCAAGTTGTGTAATAATAACGTCTAAGCACACTCAAGAGTTATATCTCAATTCCTACTCGCCCCCTCATTGCAATCAAGTTGTGACAATTCCAATAACTAATTGGGATTTGGGAGTGAAGACCCCAATGGGGTTGAGGGGCGGTGTCTCTCATGGGGTCTGGAGGCAATGCCCCCAGCAAGGTCAAGGGGCAGCACCGCTTGTGCAGTTTTGAGTGCAATGCCCCCAATGGGGTCAAGGGGCACCGCGCCTTGTAGGTGTTTGGGGTAACTAGGTACCCTTTGAAACCTTCATCACCAATGAAAATCATGTTTTCTTAATTAAGATTAAGAAAAACTAAATTATATGAATTTGGATGAGTTTTTAAAGCAAAAATCTCGAGTTTTACAAAAATTTGTAGGCAAGTAACTTGCCCGGGAAATTGGCTTGCGAGTACTTGGCGAATTATGCAAGCTTGGTTTAAACTTTAAACTATCTCCTTGAATGTAGTAGGAAAGTGTGATTGTTCTCTTTTGGCTCTGGGATTTACTAGATCTAAGTTAGATCATTGTTGGCGATCATTTTATTATGATCACTTTTGTGTGTTGATGATATGTTGTTTTTTGGGTAATGGAAAAAATAAAATTGCATACATGAAATCGTGACTTTCTTTACAATTCAAAATGAACTTGGGAGGTGTTAATTACATCCTTGGGATGGAAATTAGTTGGAATAGGGCTAAGTGAAAACTTTAGATCAAATGAAGGAAATATGTTAATTATTGTCAAGTTCGTTTGCAACGTTTTAGCATGGGCAACAACAAACCAATAATTGTTCCTATTTTTTGTGAGAACTAATGTAATGTCCCATTTTTTAGCAGGTCATTGAATTGTTGGCGCCAGATCATTATTGTGATCCTCGTGGTCTGGCAAGATGTTTAGAGGGTCATTGGTGTGAGCTTACTATTTATAGTAAGTCAATGGATAATTTCAATGAGCTCAGATGAGTTAGAGGAGTTGAATGATGCTCTCAGTTTTCATTTTTGGCTTCCGGTTTGGGCTCCAAGAATCTTGGAGAGAGTGTCTATTTTTAGTAAGTCACCGTTAGGTTTGTTCATCATCTTTTATCATCAGGATCACTCCAGTGCAGACAGATTTCGATTCTAATGCTTCTTCAGTTGTTTTCGCAAGACGAGTGGATTATTATTATTTAATTAAATTTGCTAAGGTTGCCATTATTGTTGGTATTATATGTTGGGCGCCTTAGTGTGATAGCTCGTTGGAACCAGGATGAAAAGTTTTAAATCTTGGGCACAAGAAACAGGGATCTTGTGTGTCATAATTTCATGATATTAATGAAAAGGTCATTTTTGGAGCCAAATGAGTTAATAAATTATATTACTCAATAAGTGCCTAAGTATAAAAAGTGTTTTAAGTGAAAGTGTGTGGGAGAAGACACTTTTTAATTATAAAAGCAATGCTTTGTGAAAGGCAAGGGATTCATATTATTACATCTTTGAAAACTTATGATTCTGGTTGTGGTTTCGAAACAAGGGTTTGGAGGAAGAAGTTTGATTGCAAAGAATTGTAAATTCTTTGTTCAATATAGCACTGTGAATCAGCAAATCTGATGTTGGCGAATTGTGTAGTGATTTTCTTTGTTCAGCATTGAGGATTCTCGGTAGGAAATTTGCAAGTGTTTGACGCCATAGAAGAAGGATAAGCTGGAAATGTTAGATGCCCCCCCAAACAATTTGTCTACAGTTGTTCTTTATTGGTGTGAGTAATTCTTAACGGCAGCCGCTGTCTTTTTACCAATCAGCAATCAGCTATCAGCAGCAGCCGCCATCATTGCTTTAAAGCGTGGTCATTGTTGGATTAGTTTGAAGAAGTACAATCAAGTTCCAGCCGCATTTAGTGTTCATTGCATTAGTTGTAATGTTAGAATTTTTAGTTTTAACGATTCTTTTCAAATCGAATTCAATAGTGAATTTCCTAGATGTAGTGGTTTATGAATTACAATAGTGTTTTGAATTGAGTTGTTGTAATGCAGTTTCGTTATTTTGGGAAGGACCGAAAATCATATATATATTTGTTGAAAATTTGGGGGAAAAGAATTAAATTCCAGAATTTTAGAATTCCTGCATTCAAATTGAGGGTTAGAGCCGGGATGGCTCTGGCTCTCAGTTTTCATTTCTGGCTTTCGGTTTGGGCTCCAAGAATCTTGGAGAGAGCGTCTATTTTTAGTAAGTCACCCTATCAGATTCGTTCATCATCTTTTATCATCAGGATCACTTCAGTGCAGACAGATTTCGATTCTGATGCTTCTTCAGTTGTTTTCGCAAGACGGGTGGTTATTATTATTATTTAATTAAATTTGCTAAGGTTGCCATTATTGTTGGTATTATATGTTGGGCGCCTTAGTGTGATAGCTCGTTGGAACCAGGATGAAAAGTTTTAAATCTTGGGCACAAGAAACCAGAGTTACTGGACTCGTTGAGTCCCGAGGCAAGTCGGGCCTGTCGAGTTTATGTGACTCTGGCCTCGGACTTGCCCGAGTCCAGCCGGACTCGCCGAGTTCGTGGACTCACTGGACTCGGCGAGTCCCGAGCCCCGGACTCTGCTGTGACAGCAGCAAAACATAAAGTGAAATATAACATTTTTTTAATGTTTTTGGATTTTCTTAACTGGTTTATATGTTATGTTTTTGACCTAAAAAGGTCATTCTATCACATGCAAACAAAGAGAGGAGAGAAAAAAGGCTCTAGAGTATTGGGGTTTTAGGAAAAAGATTGGGAAATCGATTGGCTCTCATAGATCGATTGTTGATTGTTTGTGCAAGTTTGTAGCTTGCATTCACACCTTGAGAGGAGCTAAAAGAAGCATTTGGAGGAGGCATCTACATTATAAGAGTTGCATTTCCATTTTTTGATCAATTTTGAAGAGGTAAGTTACGTTTTTTGTGTTGTTTTTTGATTTTTTTACATTCATGAATCATATTTCGGTTTCCATTTTGTTGTTTTAGTCTTTAAGTTTAAAGTTTACATTTGTTTTTGTTGATGAAAAACTTGAAAAGTAAGAAGCCCTAGTGTTTGATTTTTTTA